>JBAMAX010004829.1:0-22624 GCA_037043745.1 Chymomyza amoena
AATGTAAAAATGTAGAGAAGTTTTAGGCACTGTACGAAAAACTTAAGATCTATATAAACTTGGTACGAAAAAGATTTATTTTCATAATAATAAGTTTTCATAGTAACTTGTAAAACAACAGATAATCAGTACAGTTTCGTATAACCCTTAAATGAAGATCATAAATCTTCCAAATCGAATTAGCTTTAGCTAGTAATTTAAATAAAAATTGTTTTCTCCTTAATTTTGTATCTTCCTCTCATTGATTAAGAAAATATATTGCAACCAGGGGCGGTCCCAGGATTTTGGTATGGGGGGGTCCAGAGAAATCTGTCCAGAGAAATCCATCTTTTATAATTTTTATTATTATTATTAAGCCCGGATATGTGAGCGCGCGCCTTGAAACTCGGTTCGCGCGGAAACGAGCGACAAGTTTCAATCTATTCCTTTCCTAGTATAAAAAAAGCATTCCACGTACTGCTAAAATACAATTTTCTCTGGTTTTAGTGCACCGATTTGTAAACTGGTACGAAAATAAAAGATAACAAAATTATTTCTTAAAAAAATTACAGTTGTTTAAAATCCAATCATAAATGACGAAGTTATGGCACTTCAAAGTTGAATTTTTGTAAAAATTTTGATGATTTTTCAAGTTTTTTCTGACTTTTACTAAGTTTTTTTCGATCTTTCCATAAAAATTGTTTCGGTTACAGACAATTAAATGAAAGGATAATATCTTACAAAATTTTTTTGCCCTTGGTCATCAAAATCGGATAAAATTCGCTACATTCACAATTAGGTAAATATACCTCTTTTTGAGAGTATTACTAATTGTTGTTTTGCATGCTCTCCGACCCGTAACTCTACGCTATTTGTTGAATAAGTAATATATGAGTATCTAAACAAAGCAAAATCACATCAGTGAGGAATTTGAGATACAGCCATTTGGAGAATTCCTCTCTGACATTGATATATAAAGTTTTTGTTTGTTTGTCTCGTGTGGCCAAAAGAAAGAACTTCCCTCATTTCAAAAAGTGTTGCCATTGCTTTGAGCGTGGGTTTTCGCTTTTTTCCCTATCCCTTTTATTGCTTCGCAAAGCTTTCAAGCTGAGAAATTGCGTTAACGTAGGATTAAATTTGGAAATATTTAAAGTAACCGTCCGACTTTTCAAAAATGTTAAGTAAAATTTGAATTCGGAGGCAAATTTTGGATAAAAATTGCATATTTGGTGCGACCAATGCAAAACTTTTGACCTTGTGAGAGCAATAGAATTCATGTGCTTTCAGAGTTATAAAAAATAAAATTTGAGTTATTATATGGATGAAATGTTAGTAAAAGATTACGCCATCATGTCAATATCTAAAACCGGAGCAATTTTTATGGTAAGGCTAAATTAAACTTAATAAAAGGCAGCAAAAACCGGAAAAATCATCACAATTTTTACAAATATCCGAATTTGAAGTGCCACAACTTCGTCATTTCTGATTGGATTCTTATCAACAGGCATTTTTTGTAAAGATAATTTTATTATCTTTAATTTTTGTCCCAGTTTATTAACTTCAGTGGACTAAAACCAGAGAAAATGCCATTTTAGTAGACCTACCTTTTTCAAAACACCAAAAATGAAAATCTGACGATATCTCAAAAACCGTTCTACTTTCCACATATTTCTAAGCAGATTTGAATTCAGCGTGAAATTTTGCATAGGGATCAACTATTTTGAAGCCGGGATCAAAAAAATTTTGAAATTTTGCGACATAGTGTTATGGAATGAAACTATTCTGTAATGAAATTTTCAATGTTTTAAACCTTAATCAACATGAATTATTGATATTTTGTAGACATAAGATCAAATAAACGAGATTATTTTCGTTTTAATTTTAAACCTTGTCTTTTTATCCTTGAATTAATTGTAAGTGTAAAGCAAAAAAAAAATTGTGAGTTTTCGGATCCCGAAGAGGGGGGGTCCGAACCCGAAAACCCCCCGTGGGACCGCCACTGATTGCAACAAAAATTTTTTATATAAAATACTTGTAATGTAACGCGATATATATGTACAAACATTTGTATTATATATCATAATATGCTTCGATTAATAAATGTCATATAACCCGCAAAAAAAATTATTAAATTATTAGAAAAGTGGTAAGTCTTGGAAATAATAGTTAGGCTTATATACTTAGGAATTTAAAAATCAGCCAGATAAAAAAGTCGTATCAAACATTTTGATATTTTTGTACCCTAATTCAATATTCATAATGGTTGGAAAACACGGAAGTATAACAAGTGTGTGGAAATCATATTCTCGACACTACGGGCACTTTTTTGTCTCACTGGCACGGCAACATTTTGTACTGTGTCTGTGGACTCAAATTTTTCCACTAGACGCTCAATTGTTGATCTGGCAGGACAATTATGACGATCATAAATTGGACGTAGCGCTCGTAAAGTTGAGGCCACTGACTCCGAATTTCGTTAGAAAATTTTAATAATTTCAACTCGTTGTTGGATCGTATATCTTCCCAAATGAAATGCTAAACCTTACAGAAGAGAAATGTCAAGAAAGCTGGAAAAAATATGGCGTCGTTTGCTGTTCCTTTCCTTCTACTTTTGTAGCGTCCCTATTGAAAAACTCGATATTGGCTTTTATCCAAACAATCAGAGCGTTAGGCAATTCTCAGCATTTCTATTCAGCTCAATTTTTAAAATTCTGGTGTTCCGAGGGAGAAATTGCGGTTCGCAATTCCAATTTAGTGCAAGGGCTAAAAACTACTTCTCGGAATTACCCTTCCTACAATCTCTAGCTCTGTTGGACAGCTAGTTTAAATAAAACAAAAAGTAACTTATCGTTAACTAAATTTCTAAGCAAGTCATAATCGAATAGATTTTGGTGTAATTAATTTAAAGCTAGGCAGGGTACACAATAGTCGGCATGTCTTGAGTGGAGTTGACAAACTTGTATATCTTTTTTTTTTGAGTTTTCATAAAACTTTTGCTCGTTTGCCGCTAATAAATTATTTCACATGAACTTGTGTGTTTTTCCTTATTATTTTTCATGCTTTCTTTGGGTTTGAAAAGAGGCGACACACGGACACAAGCTATCGGTTGAAAAAGCTGTATGGACACCCACTTGCCGCGGAGTCACCCTTGGAGCCAGATCCAAGGCACAACCACTGCATATTGTTCAAATTGTAGTATCTCTGCTTATAGACCTGTTAGTTGTTGTTGTTGGTGTTGTCATACAATAACTACAGACCATTACATTGGTCGTTGGCGCGTTGCTTTGGACCCGGGTCCGGGTCCGGCTCCGGGTGCGAGTCCGTCCGGTCCTATGGCTATTTGTTTGTTATTCCTGTGTGTGCGCTTTGTTCATAAATAATTTGCACCACAACTCAATTTCATGAGCGTAAATCACTGTGCGGTCACTTGGCACTTTATTTTTTGGATTCCAGGGGGATGGACTAGGTTGGGCTGTTCGATGGAGTCGAGGCGATTTTCCGGAGTGGAACTGCCAATGCTGCTTATTGTTTCAATTCTTCTTTTCAAATATTTCTTAAACTTTTTGCATTTGTTTGTGTTGTTGTTGTTGCTGTTGCTGTTGCTGTTGCTTGTTTGTTGTTAGTGCCATTTACCATACAATTCTTTATTTATGTGCAAAGCTAGCCCAAGAATTTCTTGGCGCTCACTTAAAAAATAAAAATAAATAAAAAAAAAACAAAACATAACAAAGAAAAGTTTTGCCTTTTGCGTTTTGTGTGGCGCCCTCGGGGGCCTTCTGGCAGACCCAGGCAATGATAGTCCATTCACTTTGTGATTTGTTGTATTTTATTTTTTTTTTCACTTTTTTTTTGTTTTTTTTTTTGCTTATAAAAGATTCTTATGTAGTAAAGTTAAAAGAAATATGTAGTCCGGGTGTTAAATCAACACAAAGTTGCGGCAACTTTTCAATTGGTTTGACAAATGGAAAGAAATTTACTGTATCATATCAGAGCATGAAAAATAAGTGGTTCCCAAGTCCGAAGGAGCGACAATCGTTTGACCCTTAGCTGCTTTTAAGCCAATTATGAAACAATCAAAAATATTACAAAGCAGTTGAAATTTTTTGTACCAAACAAAGGCTGCTTAGTAGTACTTCAAAATAATATTCAAAGTTTATGGGTTAGATTTGTTAAATTTGAATTGGTGCGAATAGGAAACGAATGTTTTTCGATTGTTTGCTTACTGGAAACCAGGGCTGGTAGGCTAGGAACGATCTATACAATTGTGCAGCTTTTTAGAACGATATTCTCGAACGAAGCTTAAAGTGGAATGTGATAAAAAATTATTGAATCTTTATATTATATACAGGATGCGCCATTTGAATGTGGTCGATGGAAATATTGAATAACTTTGACAGATTCCAACCGATTGACGTCGTCGAACACATTTTGGAAAGGTTATTGCATTACAATTTTAACCATGAATCGATTCACGCCCAAAACCTGCGGAGATAGTGACAATGTTCATTAAATGTAATTGCCCGATTTTTTTAATGACTGATAAGTCCATTTCACGCTATCTGGCACTGTAAATAAACAAAACTGTCGCATTTGGGGGAAAGAAAATCCTCATACTATCCATCAAACTCCACTGCATGATCAGAAAGTGACTGTTTGGGCCGGTGTCTGCTTCAATATTTCCATTGACCACATTCAAATGGCGCACCCTGTACTAGTGGGCCCGGCAGACGTTAGCATGCCCAAACTTTTTGAATACTCATAAAGTGAATAAACATCGTAAGATTCCCCAATTGACTTATCTGAAAAAATATAAGATTATTAGATTAGTTTACAGCTCGATTCATACTTCCACCATTATTAATCGAATGTCTTGACCGAATTCTTTCCGTTCATTGCGATCTTCACGTTCCTGGGCAGTACGATTAGATTGATAATTAATTTGATTCGTTGCATTTCTTCCAAAAAAACCTCCGTATTGATAACCTCAGCAAAATCAGATAGGCACACAAAATTTCATGAGAATCGGTCCAGCCGTTTCGGAGGAGTTTGGTAAAAATTAAAAAAATATATTAGGAATGTTAACCCTTATCACTTGGTGGTATAAAAAATAGATGATGGCCGATTCTTAGACCTTCCCAATAGGCACATAAAATTTCATGACAATCGGTCTAGCCATTTCGGAGGAGTTTGGTAAAAATTTAAAAAAAAATGTTGGGGGTGGCAACCCTGGGTATAAAAAACAGATGTTGGCCGATTTTCAGACCTACCCAATAGGCACACGAAATTTCATCAGAATCGGTCCAGCCGTTTCGGAGGAGTATGGTTACTAACATTGTGACACGAGATTTTTATATATAAGATATATATTTTTTAAACTTCATTTATAATTTTTACAGACTATTGAGTACACTAGGAATAATTTGATACTAAAAGTTAGTGTAGATAAGTTTTGTCGTGTATTGTGCTGATAACTTTTTAAATCGGCAGGAGTCTACCCCAGAACTTTCTCTCTTTTTCGAATATTATAATAATAAAATACTGTTTTGCGAAAGTGGAAAGAATCTGAAAATGCAGCTTAACAAATTTCTGAGCTGACATTTGATTATATAACCAAGTGTCAAAGAAATGTCTGGACCGACGATAAAATGAAATATATAAAAACTGAATAAATATGGTAAGTATAAATAATTATGACACAATATTTCAAATATGAATTTATATCTAAAAATCAATCAAAATAACACTTATTTTTAAACTTTAATTTTTCATTTAATAAAATTAAAAAAAAATTTATAATAATCGCAGTTATCTAATTTTTTAAAGAAAAAATTAAGTTTTAATAATTATGTTTAGGTATAAATGTTTAAAATTACTGGTAATCAAAAATATAAAAGCTAAAATTTTTAATTTTTTTATTTGTAAATAATAATATTTACCATATTTATTATATATTATATATTTACATTAAATATTTCTGAAAATATTATTACCTGAAAAATTGTAGATTTTTTTCGTTAAAATTGCAAAATTTTCACGACTTTTAAGTGTAAATTTGTTTATAATATCTAGGATCTATATTTAAAAATACAAAAGGATTCGTTTGGATTTTTATCAGTTCCGCTTCAAAAAAGGTATTTTGGGGTAAAATCGGAAACTTGATTTGGGGCGAAACCGGAAATGTCGCAATGAGCCAAATAATTGTTTTGAATTTCAGCACAGATTTCAACTGTTTTTCTATCAAAATACCAAGAAACAAATCCCCGTAAACCGGTTCTAAATTCTGATGATTTGTTTATAAATACTGATGGAAGTTAAGTCGACAAATGAAGTGCTCCTTTAATCAATTTCATCGCCGCAAGCGGTTCAGGGGGGCAAACGTGAAATTAATTATTTCTTTATTCTTCTCATACTTCTTCTTTGTTGCCTTACGCATCTGTTCTCGCTTTCGCTCTTTTATTTACTCTTCAGTCAAATTCAACTTCTTTTTACCCATTTCGATAAATTCCTTACTTTATAAAAACATGAAAAAAAAAACAATGAAAAACAAATGTCTTCTGCTATGCATACAATATGCTCTACACTTTCAAAACGATAAAAAACTTTTTTATATAACAGGAACATTTAAAAAGGTTTTTGGTCATCGCAAAATTTCTTCCTCATTCATCCCACTTACCTCTACTTTTTTTTAAGTATTTTATAATTTATTAATTTATAAAACAAATCCTTTGCAAAACACTTAGTTTGCATCGGTTGACTGTTGGGGGGAGTCAGACATAGACTTGATAGTCTGTAGTGGTAAAAGACTCAGGTCAGGGAAAAAAGGCATCTAAGCCATAAGCTATAAGCCTTAGCTACACTAAATTTACAGTCGATGTAAAGTCCACAAAATCTCTTCATTGATTTTAAACTATTAGTGTTGCTGGGGGGTTAGGGTTGCAACGTGCTTGTCCACAAACAGATCCAACGCATTCCGACTGAGCCTACAACAACTCACCCAAATCGGTTCCATCTCAATAAAAAGGTTCAACATGCGGAACATTTTCCATCAATACCTATGAAATGAATTTCTTCCTCAAGATTCTTATATGGTTTGCAAATGGCGATTAGGAAGCACAATTTAACAAAACACGATATCGCAATAATCTTGCTAACGGCGACAGCACTTCCAACAAAAATGATTTTTAAGATTTGTGGCTTTGAAAGCAACCAGGTCTCTATGCCGAAAAAAAAATGTCATCCAGGAGTAGAGTGCGCTGGGCTGTTCAGAACTTGGAGCTCCCTCTTTCCGCAGTGTAAATGAATCTGCAAAGCTTTTCAGTTTGGCTTTACTGAAGTTGGCACAGTATGGTCGCCCAGAAAAGCTATCGACAAGGAAGATTTTAATGAAGTCTTCAATGCGGCCGTACATAGATTCCAAATAGGAGTAGACTGAAACGTTTAGCACTAGCTTTGACGTAAATCAAGACGCGGCAAAAGAGGTAAATAATTGGTAAACGGCTTGTCTAGAGGGAAGGCAATAGTTCTAATCAGGAGTTCTGCTAACAGAAATCATAGCTTTAGTTGTGTCTATCCAGCTATAATGGATCTACTGTTTAACATCATGGTTTCTTAGAATCACCCACCTTTGCTTAAAAGCTACTCTAAATATGGTAACTCTACTCCTCCAAAGTATACATGGGCTGGTCAGCCAGAAGAACAATCAGAAAGTCTTACGGAAATTACGAAAATTCAGCCCACCTAAAGATGGATATCCATTTTGGTAGTGAAGTTGAAGAAGCAGCTAATTACGGTCAAAATGTGTGCTGCGGCAAACTACAAGCAAACTTTATTCAATTAGGATGTCTGTTTTTATTGTTACAGTCGCTCAAAGGCGAGTGTATTAACCACTATTATACAAATCTCATGTTCTCAGTTCATGTTTAAGACTGTATACGGAATTTAAACGTAAAAGAGAAAAAAATAACTTCGTATCTTTTGTGGTTTTTTCAACGAATGTTTACCTGAAACCACTATATTGGACCACTTTTTTAACTTTGAAAGAAAAGAAAAAACATAATTCCAAATTAACATTATTTGTTGCGTTTCTTTAAACGCAGCCAAGACAAATGTGTTAAAAACCATAAAACCTGGCTAAAAAAATGGCGGACGTAAAGTCGGGCGCGGACGACTTTAGGATACCCTGTACCACTAGCTTGTACTAAAGTCCGATTTCTACACCAAACACCAAAAACAGAAGAATTTTTAAGCAAAAATTTTTTTGACCGATCATTCCTATGGGAGCTATATGTATTATAGTCAACCGATTTCAATAAAATTTGACACAGTGCTTAAATACCTTAAAAAAGATATGAATGCCAAATTTATTTCAAATATCTTTACAAACAAACAAAACACATCGAATTTTGTATAAAAAACGTGTTTTTTGACCGATTGGTCCTATGGGAGCTATATGATCTAATCAACCGATTTGGATTAAATTTGGTACAGTGCTTAGGAACTATAAAATACTCACGAATGTCAAATTTGGTCCCAATATCTTAACAAACAAACGAAACACAACAAATTTTGTTCAAAAATCGATTTTTTGGAAGATCGGACCTATGGGAGCTATATGATATAGTCAAACCGATTTTGTTCAAATTTGGCACATTGCTTAAGTGGTCTAAAAAACGTCCAATCGCCAAATCTAGGTTACGATATCTTTATTAAAAAAAAATATAGCCGAATTTTGATTTAAAAAGTTATTTTGGCCGATCGGTCATATGGGAGCTATATGATATAGTCAACCGATTTCGATCAAATTTAGTAAAGTGATTGGGAACTATAAAAAACTTTCGATTACCAAATTTGGTTACGATATCTTCATAAAGAAACGAATTATTCATCTAAAACGCTTGTTTTATGTTGAGGTCGTCTCAAACACCCCCATGGGAGCTATATAATTTATCCCCGATATCAAAAAAATAAAATAAACTTGTCTCCTATGGAATAATATGGGATCTTATGTGAAAGTTTGGTAACTCTAGCTCTTACCATCTCTGAGATCTAGGCGTTCAAACGGACAGACATACGGACAGACGGACATGGGTATATCGACTTCTTTATTCACCCTGATCATATTTTAGGTAACTTTGGGTGTCTCCGACGTCTCCTTCTATATGTTACATACATTTTCGGCTTGCACAAACTTAATATACCCTTGGTACCATACGGTACAGGGTATAAAAAGTTACTCTCATCGAAAATTCCTCAGAAGTATCTCAGACGTCTACGCATCATAACAGAGAAACCCCACAAAATGTTTGAACAAATGTTAAATTTTACTCGAAAGGGAAAACTTGGGAAAGACGTTAACTAACTTTAATAGAATATCATTGCTTACGAATTGCGGAGATGCCAGAAAAGGCCCATAAATCAAGAAACAAGGATTATACAAAATTTAGAGCTATAACATAAATACATGTAAAATATCACAATCAAAGAAAAACGAAGATCTATTTTAGCAGCCTCTTCAGATCCACTAGATGCATCCAAATCAGAATCAATAAGTAGTTATTCAAAAACAATGTTGTCTTTTAGACATTTCTTCAAATGCAAATGTGGATGATTATATATAAAAAAAAAAAAACAATTATCAAATAAATTATCCTATTATTGTTCAGACATGAACATGTGACGTCGCATCGGATCCCTTGCAGAGCACATTATAGGGATAGTTTATGACTATTCTTACTGTTAAGGCGTCAAGTGGCCTTCATATGTGTGGGACCATGTATGTGGTGCGTAAACTACAAGGAAGAAACGGACCGCATTGGACTGCGACTGTTTAGACTTCGATGGGTCCAATATCACTTGTGCTCCCATAAAGATAAGACGGCGTACTTACCTTGTATGCTGTTGCTTACAACACAGCGTTTATTATGTAACTTAGATATAAGATTTAAATAATGAATAAATAGAAGACTACTCGCAAGGTGGGAATCAGTACCAAACCTACATCCAACGCGTACTGTAGTGCGTCACCAGATCTATTGCGCACAGCGCGGCAGTACAATATCATTGTCTGCTCTTAAGGTGTACATTCTTGTACATTATATTATGAATAAAATTACATCATTAATATATCTTTATAATTCCAAAAAAATATTTTTCAATGCCAAATATGTTCAGGTTCATAAAAATTAAATTAAAAATTTAAAAAACCCCCGAACTTAAGTAATTTTCATTTAAAAAGTGAAAAATAATAAAAGAAACTTAATGTTAAAGTACCTAAGAATCTATTAATAATTCTAAAAAAAATACGTCGCGTTGGGGGACACGCGAGGGCAGACGTCGTTGACGGTCGTATCTTAAATGCAAATTTTTTGAAGTAATTCTATGAAAGTTTTTGAAGTATTTTCTAAATTTGGTTTTTTAGTTAATCTTTGTTGCTTAATTAGACTATTTGTATTTAAATTGTTAGTTTAGGAGCGGTCCCCCAACGCGACGTATTTTTTTTAGAATTATTAATAGATTCTTAGGTACTTTAACATTAAGTTTCTTTTATTATTTTTCACTTTTTAAATGAAAATTACTTAAGTTCGGGGGTTTTTTAAATTTTTAATTTAATTTTTTATTTCATACTTTTTATAGGTAGGTTAGGTTAAGTTAGACTTTAGTATATTATAATATACTTACTATAATTTAGATTCTTGTTAAGGTATAGATTACATTTAAGGTCAAGCTCGTTTGCTTTTTTTTTACGCATTCTCCCCACTTTCACTCCCCACAACTTTTAAACGGCTCGACCGATTTTCATCATGTCTAGGAACACACGCACATAAGTCACCTTTAATACAAAAAAAAAATAAATTGAAATCACTGCATGCGTTCGGGAGTTACGATGCCACAGACAGACAGACAGTCAGACAGACAAATTTTAAGCCAATCGGACAAAGTTGATGTTTTTAACTTCAAAAGGCCATAACTTCTAAACGAGAAGAGATAGAGCAAAAATAGCCTCAGATTCGAATCAGTGGCGTCGTCAGCTTCAATAGGATCAAATTTTAAGCCAATCGGACAAAGTTTTTTTTTTTTAAATTCAAATGGCCATAACTTCTAAACGCGAAGAGATACAGCAAAAACGCGAAGAGATAGAGCAAAAATAACCTCAGATTCGAATAAGTGGCGTCGTCAGCTTCAATAGGACCAAATTTTAAGCCAATCGGACAAAGTTTATGTTTTTAACTTCAAATAGCCATAACTTCTAAACGCGAAGAGATAGAGAAAAAATAACCTCAGATTCGAATCAGTGGCGTCGTCAGCTTCAATAGGACCAAATTTTAAGCCAATCGGACAAAGTTTATGTTTTTAACTTCAAATGGCCATAACTTCTAAACGCGAAGAGATAGAGCAAAAACGCAAAGAGATAGAGAAAAAATAACCTCAGATTCGAATCAGTGGCGTCGTCAGCTTTAACAGGACCAAATTTTAAGCCAATCGGACAAAGTTTATGTTTTTAACTTCAAATGGCCATTACTTCTAAACGAGAAGAGATAGAGCAAAAATAACCTCAGATTCGAATCAGTGACGTCGTCAACTACAATAGGACCAAATTTTAAGCCAATCGGACAAAGTTGATGTTTTTCTCCCCACTTTTTCTCCCCACAACTTTTAAACGGCTCAACCGATTTTCACCAAACATGTCTAACAACACTCGCACATAAGTCACCTTTAATACAAAAAAAACTAAAATGAAATCACTGCATGCGTTCGGGAGCTACGATGCCATAGACAGACAGACAAACAGACAAACAGACACGTCAAACTTATAACACCCCTCTTTTTGCGTCGGGGGTTAAAAATATCTCAATTGGTTGAAAAAATACGATTATTGCAACGTTTTTTCGCCTTTTATGAAATTTTTATCTAGGTGTATATAATAAAAATTATAATATATCTTATTTTTACTTGTACTTTCTTTTGCCAATATTGCTTAAACATTATGAATTCTATATAGTCTAGTCATATCACTAAAAAGTTTAACCATTGATATAGAGACGCGGATTATATTAATGCTATTTATACCCTGTACCGTATGGCACCAAGGGTATATTAAGTTTGTCCAAGCCGAAAATGTATGTAACATATAGAAGGAGACGTCGGAGACACCCCAAAGTTACCTAAAATATGATCAGGGTGAATAGAGAAGTCGATATACCCATGTCCGTCTGTCCGTCCGTCTGTCCGTCTGTCTTTGTGAACGCCTAAATCTCAGAGATGGTAAGAGCTAGAGTTACCAAACTTTCACATTAGATCCCATATTAATCCATAGGAGACAAGTTTACTTTATTTTTTTGATATCGGGGATAAATTATATAGCTCCCATGGGGGTGTTTGAGACGACCTCGACAAAAAATAGCGTTTTAGATGATTAATTCGTTTGTTTATGAGGATATCTTAACCAAATTTGGTATTCGAATGTATTTTATAGATTCCAATCACTGTACCAAATTTGATCGAAATCGGTTGACTATATCATATAGCTCCCATAGGACCGATCGGCCAAAATAACTTTTTTAAAGAAAAATTCGCTATATTTCGTTTTTTAATAAAGATATCGTAACCAGGCGTTTGGAAATTTTTTAGACCACTTAAGCAATGTGCCAAATTTGAACAAAATCGGTTGACTATATCATATAGCTCCCATATGTCCGATCTTCCAAAAATCGATTTTTTAACAAAATTTGTTGTGTTTGTTAAGTTTGTTTGTTAAGATATTGGGACCAAATTGGACATTTGTGAGTATGTTATAGTTCATAAGCACTGTACTTAATTTAATCCAAATCGTTTGACTAGATCATATAGCTCCCATAGGACCAATCGGTCCAAAAACACGTTTTTATACCCTGTACCGTATGGTACCAAGGGTATATTAAGTTTGTGCAAGCCGAAAATGTATGTAACATATAGAAGGAGACGTCGGAGACACCCCAAAGTTACCTAAAATATGATCAGGGTGAATAGAGAAGTCGATATACCCATGTCCGTCTGTCCGTCCGTCCGTCTATCCGTCCGTGTGAACGCCTAGATCTCAGAGATGGTAAGAGCTAGAGTTACCAAACTTTCACATTAGATCCCATATTATTCCATAGGAGGCAAGTTTATTTTATTTTTTTGATATCGGGGATAAATTATATAGCTCCCATGGGGGTGTTTGAGACGACCTCGACAAAAAAAGCGTTTTAGATGAATAATTCGTTTGTTTATGAAGATATCGTAACCAAATTTGGTATTCGAAAGTTTTTTATAGTTCCCAATCACTGTACCAAATTTGATTGAAATCGGTTGACTATATCATATAGCTCCCATAGGACCGATCGGCCAAAATAACTTTTTTAAAGAAAAATTCGCTATATTTCGTTTTTTAATAAAGATATCCTAACCAGATTTGGCATTTGAAATTTTTTAGACCACTTAAGCAATGTGCCAAATTTGAACAAAATCGGTTTGACTATATCATATAGCTCCCATAGGTCCAATCTTCCAAAATCGATTTTTTAACAAAATTTGTTGTGTTTCGTTTGTTTGTTAAGATATTGGGACCAAATTTGACATTCGTGAGTATTTTATAGTTCCTAAGCACTGTACCAAATTTAATCCAAATCGGTTGATTAGATCATAGCTCCCATAGGACCAATCGGTCCAAAAACACGTTTTTTATACAAAATTCGATGTGTTTTGTTTGTTTGTAAAGATATTTGAAATAAATTTGGCATTTAGATCTTTTGAAGGTATTTAAGCACTGCGTCAAATTTTATTGAAATCGGTTGACTATATCAATTAGCTCCCATAGGAACGATCGGTCAAAAAAAAAATTTTTGCTTAAAAATTCTTCTGTTTTTGGTTTTTTGTGAAGAAATCGGACTTTATTACAAGGTAGTGGTACAGGGTATCCCAAAGTCGTCCGCGCCCGACCTTACGTACGCCATTTTTTTTAGTCTTGTCTTTCCAAAGACATTTATTTTGATAATCTGACGTTATCTCAACATTGAACAGAAAAAAATGGCCGCCAAAATAAAGAAACTTCTTAATTTAATTGTTATTTTAAATATTTTTTCCAGAAAAACCTTACTGAAAGCCCAGTTATATGCTGATTACAGGTATCATATTAGTTGTTCAAAATTTTAAAATGGCCGCCGGAGAACAATATCATATATTAAATATTGTCCAGCTGCCCATATGCAGTCGCTTAGACTGCTTAAAACAAAATGCATACCTTATACATATATCTTCTCGATACTCATCTTTTAAGCTCAAGCTTTTCAAAAATAGGCGAATCCAATATGATCGACAAAAACAGAAAAACCCTTTTACTTTATAACACAACTTGGGCATGCAAATATGGGTTTTACGTGTTGCAGATCATGATTCTGCGGCTAGAATTTCAAATGGCGGATCTAAGATGGCTTGTGGAAAAGTAAATTTTTGTATATTTCCGCTTAATAATCATGTTTTAATGTTAAGCTTTTTTAAAATTCCCTTCGCACACTTTGCATCAGAACTCCTAACTCTAGTTTAGATTGCCATAAAAAGGGGACTGTGTTTCCTTGTTATTCCCCAAAAATGTTTTTGATGCTCTGGGCAAATGTTGTCTTCCAAAAATACCCGAGGCATACATATGCAACAACTTTAATGCAGCAACGGTGGCAACAACAACAACAACAACAACTACTAAGCATGCCGCTCATGAAAATGCAATAAAAAATACATTACACTAAATTCTCATATTTCGTCAGCGTAACCTGCTACGGCAGATCCAGAACAAACAAACGAACTACAAAAAAAAATAAACAAAAAGGACTAAAAGGCTGCAACAGGAGTGTAACAACAACTAAGAAAACAGACTGGCAGGCTGGCAGTTTTTCGACGGAGGGTCTTCGTTCTGGCGACAGGCAACAATAAATTGCAATTCCAAGTCACTTAAATTGCAACAAATAACACGAGCCAACAACTGACAGCAAGACGAGGCAGACGCAGACGTGGCAAGCACGAAATGTCAACGTGTGGCAACAACAACAGCAACAGCAACAAGAGCAACAAAAAGGCTGGCAACATCCTTTGACTAAGCTGGTTGAGGTGTTTCAAGCCCAATCCCGAACTCTATTCCGGCTCTATGTAATTTTTAGCACAAATTTATTTTTTGCCAGACCATTTGGTTTATGCGGCAGCGCCCAACGCCCCTGACGCCCACCCAGCAGCAATTGCTTTCTTGACTTACAACAGCAGCAGGGACAACAACAAGTGCTTGCAACATTATGCTGCAAGTAATCTGAGGCGAAGTTTCCACACACTACATTTTGAATATAATCAAAGGAATGATGAATGAAATTTTGGACTACCATAAAAACAGAGTTTGAATGGAAGCAATTTGGTATCCTTCAGCCATTTTTTTAAAAAAATCTAAAGAAATGAGAATTGAAGCTGCTTTTTAAGAGAAAGGAATTACAAAGATACGTTTTCAAAAATGCCAACACTTGCTCCTTTATTAGGCTCACATAAGCCAGAATGCTTTCAAGCTCAGATCTCTTGCCGTCGCTCTCGATTATCTAAAACCAAGTCAACCAAATATAATCTTAAAAGTATTATGCTTTTTGTAAGGATATAAAAATTGTCAACACTGATGCATGATATTTACCAGACTAGAGCAACTGCTGTTGTTGTTTTTGCTGTAGTTTTTGTTACTGTTTTTGGCATTGTTGTAGTTGGGCTGACAAGTTGACGCTTTCCCGCTTTCTAGCCATAAAAGTTGGCGTATATTGTGTTGAGTTTTTATGAAAAACTTCTTGATTTATTTATATTAAGAATTATGCTTTGCTTATTGCCAACTCTCTCTCTCTCTCTCTCTCTCTCACACGTATTTATACAATAAGGATTCCGGAATTTGCACAGCATAGAGCCATAAAATATTTATTTAATGTCATTTTCTAGTTTTGGGTGGCGTGGGACGTACGTATACGCCATGTGGACTGACTTTTATTATGTACAAATTAGTTGCACAATTGCGAGCTGATGTATCACAAGCGTAGGAGTTATTTAAACATAAATATTGCACTTAACACTCAGCTGACTGTCCTTCAAGATGGCGGAATGAAATAGGATATATTATTTATTTGTTGCATTTTATCATATAAAAAGTTGTACTTTTTGTAAGGGCTGGCTGGAACAGTAAAAGACGTTCTAAAATGCGACTATCCCAAAAAATAAAACTTAAAAAAAAAATGGAAGCTTTTAACTCTTAGATTAAGGAAAGGTTCTTTCAAATTTGGTCGGGAAAATTGATTTTTTTTCTACAAAAAAGGAAAGCTACATATGAGTAGAATATGTGCGCGAAAGCATTTTT
Organism: Chymomyza amoena; assembly: GCA_037043745.1. NCBI lineage: Eukaryota > Metazoa > Arthropoda > Insecta > Diptera > Drosophilidae > Chymomyza > Chymomyza amoena. The sequence goes on from JBAMAX010004829.1 coordinate 16,361, forward strand.
CGATGCGCTCGATTTTTATAGGAATACTATACCAATCAAAAAGTTTCTGGGAATTTCGATTAAAAAGGCGGCGCAAAATGAATCGGCATATTTATTAGGTTGGTAGGACTGTTTTTGACATCTGGTCATAATTTGAGCGTAATTGCTTTATTAGTATTGGTTTAGCAGCTGTTGTTGTTGGTCGAAAAAGGACGCTCTTCGATTTTTGCAATGGAAAAAAACGTGTATCAATCAGTTTGTTTGAAATTTTGTGTGGCGAATGAATTTTCGTGTGCCGATTCACTTAAGATGTTGCGAAAGGCCTTCACTGAGGACTGTATGTCCAAAACTCAGGCATACGAGTGGTACAAATTGTTCAGAGAGTGTCGTGCAGACGTCACTGATTTGCCACGGTCCGGTCGTCCTTCAACATCAAATACCGAAGAAAACGTCGAAGACGAGTGAAGAAAATTGTGCTCGAAAATCGTAGTGTCGGTATTCGTGAGATTGCTTCAGACCTTGGCATTTCATATAGATCAGCCGAAAACATTTTGGTTGAAGTTTTGGGCCTGAAACGCGTCGCGGCCCGACTCGTGCCAAAAACGTAGAATTTTTTTTTCATTATTTTGGAATTTTTGGCCAAATAGTCAACGAATGTGGTCGCTCAGGCTCCATATACGGTAACGCATGACTTTTTCCTGTACCTCAAACTTAATTTGACATTGAGAAGCGTTTTGACACCATTGAGATCATCAAACAAGATTCGAAGAAGGAACTCAAAGCCATACCTGTCCAGGCCTACCAAAAGTGTATGGATAATTGGATCAAGCTCAAATTATGACAAGATGTCAAAAACAGTCCTACCAACCTAATAAAAAAATAAATATGCCGACTTATTTTGCGCGCGCCTTTTAAATCGAAATTTTCCGAAACTTTTTGGTAATTTCTTTATTCCACAACTAATGGACTCGGCAGAAGCCTTTGATATGCTTGCTAACATTGCATCAAGGAGAGGATTTTTGAAAAACAATGGTAGATAATGCAAATTTCTATCTTCGATATAACAAAATTTTATGTTGCTCATTGGCAAACAATACCCGATTTTAAATAAAAGCAATTCCTTTGTCTAAGATATCAACTTACAGTGCCTTTATGCAAAGGGTTACGGATCTTGAGTAATCGGATAAATATTTTAGAGTGGCATAAACTTAAACATCTGTCTACCATCGAGCAAAGGCTGCCAATAAATGTTGGATGTTCCTAGCAGTTGTGAAACTAAATTTATACTTTTCGAAGCAGGAACTCCGGACATTCCGTATATAGTTGCACAAATAACAATCAAGCTAACTCCGCACAGCTAATCCATCTAACATAACTAAGAAAATTAATTGAGAACCTCGGTAGCTATATCCAAAAATAAGGAAGAACCCCTAAAAACAAACTTTATAGTTGTCATCGAAATAGGTAGACTTAAACATACACTATTGTGCAAAAGATTATGACAAAGTTTTCTATTTGATGGCAGAAGAGCTTGTTCTGCAACAAAATAACAGCGTTAACTTTGCAAAATTTGGAAAAAACTATTTTTGTGAACATAGCAAACCTTCGAAAAAGCAAACTTTTGTCAAATAAAAAATGTATTTCGACAGAAGCACAACTAGAAATAATTTCCGTAAATTTTAATTCTATGTTTTTGTATAAGTTGAACTTGAGAGGTAAGTAATTAATCCCTAACAAAATTTGTTTACACCAATATATGTTCCTCATTTTTAGTTGTTGACGATTACAAAAATGCCCGTCAACCGAGGATCTCGCAATCCATATTACAATTACGTACGATTGTTTCGTATATACAATAAAAATATTGCAAATAAATATCGATTAACAGAAGCATGTAAAAAGTGGGACCAGCTCTCACAGGCAGAAAAAGAGCAGTTTTCAAAAAAAAATCTGGCCAAAAATCGATTAGTACAACGACAACTCTGCAAGCCGGTTAAGAATAACCAAAAGCTGCTGCTTTCAAGCCAAGCTAGGGGCCCAATCAACAGCGGATTAGATTGTAGCCGGCAGCACAATGTGCAGGCCGAAGCTACTGACGGTAGTTCGGTTAATATCGGGGTGAACAGAGCTACTAACCAATCGGGAGTGAATGATGAGCAGAGTGGAAGTTCCTCTAACGCGCAACCAGCCGGTCCAGATCCTAATGAAAATGACGGAGAGGATAATGAAAGTTCCGAGGAGGGAACAGATGAATCACCTTTAAGTACAACCTGGGGTTGGATATTCGGCCCAAAAGCCGATTTCAATTAAAAAAGCTTACTTTTTTGAACTTCTAATGAAGTAAGTAAAAATGTATCAACATGAGGTCCTTTATAGTCTAAGCATAGTACGCAAAATTGTAAAAATAATAATTAATCGTCATAAAAAATAAAAAATAAAGAATTTTATTAACATCCACCCATACTTCAATCCAGGGCAACCACACATGATCTCAGCCCTGGCCGTGCACAACTTGGTGTAAAATTTACTCTGGGTATTCCAATGTGAAATGTTTTATTTTAAGGGTAATCTTGTATCTATCATGAACAAATTTCATAATTTTTTTTAAAATTTATTTGGTTTCTTATATTTAAGAATCTAAAATTTTACAAACTTTAAAAATTGGAAAATAATTTATTATATGTATTTATTCATTAACTTCTTGAACCCTTCTCCAGAAATCACAAAAATATGATAAACGTTATATGTATTAAGTTTCTCAATCATAATTTCTTCTAAGTTCAGGATCTGAATAAATCTAATAATTACATACTTCGTAATCCCAAAGAGGTAGTGGATATATTGGGTTGTCAAAAAGTCTTGCGGTATTTCCGCAAGCTTGTCTTTGCAAGCGCGTAGTTCTAGTTGTATTCGTCGCATCGGTTCACGCTAGAGCTTTTTGGAAAGCTCTTTTCTAACACGTGTTTGATTAATTGTTGTTTGCTCTTAGTCGTTCGTGAGTTATAGCGTCGCAAACATGGAGCAAAATAAAGAGAAAATACGGCATATTTTACAGTACTACTACGATAAAGGCAAAAATGCATCTCATGCTGCCAATAAAATTTGTGCAGTTTATGGACCGGATACAGTTTCCATTTCCACCGCACAACGATGGTTTCAACGTTTTCGTTCTGGTGCAGAGGTGATCGAAGATGCGCCACGGTCCGGAAGGCCTGTTGTCGAAAATTGCGATAAAATCGCTGAATTGATCGAAAGAGACCGGCATAGTAGCAGCCGTAGCATCGGCCAAGAGCTGGGCATGAGTCATCAAACCGTTATAAACCATTTGAAGAAGCTTGGATTGAAAAAGAAGCTCGATGTATGGGTGCCACACGACTTAACGCAAAAAAACATTTTTAACCGTATGGATGCATGCGAATCGCTTCTGAATCGCAACAAAATCGACCCGTTTTTGAAGCGGATGGTGACTGGCGATGAAAAGTGGGTCACTTACGACAACGTGAAGCGTAAACGGTCGTGGTCGAAAAGCGGGGAAGCTGCCCAGACGGTGGCCAAGCCTGGATTGACGGCCAGGAAGGTTCTTCTGTGTGTTTGGTGGGATTGGCAGGGAATCATCCACTATGTGCTGCTCCCCTATGGCCAAACGCTCAATTCGGACCTGTACTGCCAACAACTGGACCGCTTGAATGCAGTACTCATGCAGAAGAGGCCATCTTTGATCAACAGAGGCCGAATTGTCTTCCATCAGGACAACGCCAGGCCACACACATCTTTGGTGACGCGCCAGAAGCTCCGGGAGCTCGGATGGGAGGTTCTTTTGCATCCACCGTATAGTCCGGATCTCGCACCAAGTGATTACCGCCTATTTCTGTCCATGACGAACGCGCTTGGTAATCGGAAGTTGTCCACAAGAGAGTCCTGTGAAAATTGGCTTTCCGAGTTTTTTGACAATAGGGAAGCGAGCTTCTATAAGAGGGGCATTATGAAGTTGGCATCTCGTTGGGAACTCGTCATCGAACAAAACGGCGCATATTTGACTGAAATCGCATTATTATAACCAATTTTATGAACAATCGAAAATTTAATAAAAATACCGCAAGACTTGTTTGACAACCTTATAATTTAAAACCCGAATAATATATAAAAAAAAACACTTTTTTATCTAATTTTTACAAAAATTGGTTCAATTTACAAAATTAATATAAACGATTGCTTTCGTACAATTTGGTTTTTAATAAAATCAGTAACCCTTCAACACAAATACAATCTACGCTTCTGATTTCTTTCCGGAAACTTTATATATAGCATCTTGAACGCATCTTAAAACGCGCTTTTTTCGGAACCATGTTTTTCATCAGAATTTCAAGCACAGGTCTTGATTATTGTTCCGATTCCCTTTATTTAAAGCATGTTTGAAAGGATATAATTTTGTATGGCTTGCACTAACAATATACATGAATAAAGGTTAAACTTTTAGTAAATTTTTTGTCAAAACTCATTCGGTTTTAGTAAAAACTTCTTCAATTCCTCTCGTCTTCTTCTTTTAATTAGGCAACACAGTGGACTTCATGGTCTAAGGGTGATCTCAGTCACTAACTGAGCTACCTATACAACCCAACCTAAAAGCTATAGAAACTTTCATTAATATCAATAAATAAAAATATTTTTCAATATGTTATCAATTCACAACAAGAGGCTGGAGAGCTGAAATTCGATGTTCTGCGAACAGTGGCAGACAAGAATCGCCATTTCGAATTTCGTCGAGATAAAAATGTTTAATTATTATACAATAAAAATCGTGATTAACAATCAAAACAGAAAGTTTTTATGTCTTTTCATCAAGCCACAAATAATTTGCAAGCTTTGCCTTCTTTTTGGCCAAATTTGATAAGTTAAAAGTTCAAAATGCCAAATTAGTCAACGTTATGTGATGCAGTACTTTCATTTGGAAGTTATTTATAAAATATGTTAAGCTTTAAGGGTTTATGTCAAAATAAAAGCTGCTGTGGTCAACAAAATGGTGACCCAAAAAATACGCCTTAGTCTGGTCATACCAGCGCTTAAGGAACTTAATAAATGCTCACAGTTCCAAGACTTTTTCCAAAAAACAACATTTTGTACTCTTCTCGTTAAATTAAAATTAACTACGAGCTCTTAAGCACTTCTTAGTTGAGCCGTTTAAGTATTGCCATAAACTACAAGTACCAGCTCTAAAATACACACGATTTTTGCACAGTGGTATAAAATCATAAAATTCCAAGTTTTAATCGTAAAGCCAAAGCAAAGTTGATTTTCAGGTAGCTCAATTAAAATGAAAATTGCATTGCGGCTTAATACATATTTTTATTATTTTGGCCAGTTGCAATACAAAACTCATAACTCTACGACACACACACTCACACATGCTCCTATTACCAACAAAATCAATTGCTAAGCAGTCATAATTTGGCTGGCCAACAAAATATTTGGCCTGCAGCGCCATAAACCAGTCAACAAAAGCCACAAAAAAACGTTCGAAAAAAAAAATTGAATTAGTCGGTAGTTTGTGGTCCGACAATGGCATACACTGCATTTAAGCCAATTTCCGCGATACTTTTGAATGAGCAAAGGGACTTAGCATAAAAGTTCTACATTTGCTGAATCGGCTAGATAAGTAAAGTCGGCCATTTTTTATCGATAACTTATTCTTGGGTCTTCGCGCGGCATTTTGCATATTTCACACTTTCAAGTTGGAAGTTGAAGTGTGCAGAATTAAGTCCAAAATTAAGCAATTAATTAATTATGCATGCAAAAGTAGGGTAATTGAGACCTTTAATTCGCATAGCCATATGGCTTAAAGTGTTTTTTTTCGGTCTCAATTGAACTGTACGTATACGTAATTTTGCATTGGCCGCGTGTGGAATTTGTTAGCTTCAACAAAAAAGCTATAAATTTAAACTACCGATTATTTGACTTTGAAGACGTCAAATATCATTCATATATTGGTAACTATTTAGTAAAAACATTGACATTTACGAAATGGGACGCTATACGCTTGAAGAATGTTAGGAAATATTAAAAACTTATTTCCAAAGTGGTGAGTCTTGAGTTTGGCCGAAGTTGGCGAATTTTATCGAAAAATCATCTTTTCGGACGAAGCTCATATCCATTTCGGTGATTATGTTAATAAGCAAAATTGTTGCATCTGGGACAAGCGTCTCACGAGAAGCCAATGCACCCACAACGAGTGACTGTTTGGTGCGGAATTCGGTCTGGCGGCGTCATCGGCCAATTTTTCTTCGAAAA
>JBAMAX010004831.1:0-30706 GCA_037043745.1 Chymomyza amoena
TCTAGTAATGCCATATCTATAGACTGATTCATCAAAGCTTCTCAAAATACGCCATTAACAAAAGCTTCGATTACTTCTTCATTGTCCGCAAATCTCTTACCGCCAAGCCATTTTTTGAGGTTAGGGGAAACAGATAATAGTCACTCGGGGCTAGGTCTGGAGAGTAGGGAGGGTGCGGCATTAATTCAAACTTCAGATCGTTGATTTTAGCCATCGCAACGATTGACTTGTGCGCTGGTGCGCTATCGTGATGAAACAAGATTCTTTTCTTCGCCAGATGGGGTCGTTTAATTTTCAACTCGTGGCTCAAACGTTGCAATAAGTCTGCGTAGTATTGACCAGTGATAGTTTTACCCTTTTCAAGGTAATCATTGTATATAATACCTCTTGCATCCCAAAAAACAGTAGCCATAACCTTGTTCGCTGAAATAAATTGTTTTTGCCGTCTTTGGATTTGGTTCCCCTGGTCCAATCCACTGTTTAGACTGTTCTTTGGTTTCAGAAGTGTAGTGGTGGACCTAAGTTTCGTCAACGGTTATGAATCGACGCAAAAATTCGCTTGGATTACGCTTATACAACGTCAAATTGGCGGTAGAAGTGTTTTTCGAATCAATTTTTGGTCGACTGTTAACAAACGCGGCACCCATCTTGCGCAGAGCTTTTCCATATGCAAATGTTGGTGCAAAATATTTTGCACACGTTCATATGACATCTTACAGGTATCAGCTATCTCACGCACTTTTAATCTGCGGTCTTCCAGCACTATTTGATGGATTTTTTCGATCATATCTGGAGTTGTGACCTCAACAGGGCGTCCTGAGCGAGGCTCATCAGAGGTGCTCACGCGACCTTTTTTAAATTCGGAAACCCACTGCTTTATGGTTGAATATGATGGGTAGGATGTCCCCAGTGTTGAGTTCATCCCTTTTTTAATTTCCTTCGGCTTTAACCCCTTCAAATAGAAGTATTTGATGACAGCACGACTTTCCAGCTTTTTCATTTTCAAGAAAAACACAGAGGCGTCTTGTTCAGTGTGCTCTCAAATCTAAACTAACATGGCGATCGGGCTGAAACTATAGCTATAAGCTATCTAAAGATGGTACTATAGAACGCCACCTCAAAGTAGGCCTAGTGCCGCCATCTCTTGGTCAGGCCGGAAACTTATCAATCCACCCTCGTATAACATTTTTTATAAGTTGTGAACAAAATTACAAAAAAGCCATTTTGATTTGCCAAGTTAATGTGGATCAAGCTATTTGATGTTCAAATCTAAGGACACTTAATATAAATAAATAAATAATTCCCTGTTTGACCCCTTGGAGGGGCATGGGGATCTCTATTAATAGCCGTTCGAACAGAACGGGGATCTACAGCTTATAACCAAATCCGAACAGCCGTATTTAATTTATTGTGTGCGGCTTAAGGACTTCTATTATTTTTTTGTATTTATTTGTATTTTAAAGAAACTTTTAATTATTCGTGTGGATTGCAAATTTGCTTAATTTGACAGCCAATTTTGTCACAAAAAATATACATTATTAAAAAATAGCTTGAAATAGACTCACAAAAAAAATAACTTGGAATTCAGATGTCTGGCTATGTCTGCTATATGATTTATTTGACGCAGAATTCAAATAAAAGCTCCAAGAAGCTAAAGTCTTTATGGTGCTGACATGACCCCATAAAATTATTTGTTTTGAAGGCAGTACCTGAAACCTGAAGTGCTGGAAATTTGGGATTTATAATTGAGACTTAACGCACTCAATAATATATAATACAAAACCGTCGGAGTTGCATATTAGCTAAAAATTTGTATCAGGGCTAACGTACGAATAATAAAAAATTTTTTTTTACTCTAAATAAATTTTTATTTTATTTTTTACTTTAATTGATTATATTATATAAAAAACACATATCTAAAAAAATTCTTGGAAAATTTTAAACACGTAGAGTAATTAGTCATTATTAGTAATAACTTATAATAAATAAAATGTATGGCCGAAATGGTCGTAGACGAAATTGGCAAAAGAATTTGCTTTTGAAAATTACTTCTCTCCTCTACTGCAAAAAAAAGTTGATAAATCGAGGTTTTTTCAATAAGAATCAAATTAAGCTTTAAAAGTTTAACAGATCAATCTATTAAAAATAAATCAACCAATTACACAGGTCTACAAATACATGGGTCACGTGAGATGTTGGAAAGCCAAGGGTTATTTCCGAAGTAATTTGGTGCGTAGAACCTTCAATCCTTAAAAATGTATACAAAGCGCATGAAAAATAACACAGGTCAACATGGTTCAGTTGTTGGAAAGCTAAGAGTCATTTCCGAAGTAATTTGGTGCGTAGAATCCGAATCCGGCGTCAGAACTGGCCCATCACGTAAGGATTTTGAGATATTTGAGGTTATGTACCCAAAAATCGGCGTTTTTTCCTACTTTTGAGGTTATGTACAGGGCGCCATAACTTTGCGAAAAAAATAATTGATCTCTTAAACCCTTAAATTGAAGGGTAAGAGTTGTACTAAATGATGTAACTGGAGAGAAAGACCGCAACAATTTTTTGCGCCCTGTACATAACCTCATTTGTGAAAAACGCCATTTTTGGGTACATAACCTCAAATATCTCAAAATCCTTACGTGATGGGCCAGTTCTGACGCCGGATTCGGATTCTACGCACCAAATTACTTCGGAAATGACTCTTAGCTTTCCAACAACTGAACCATGTTGACCTGTGTTATTTTTCATGCGCTTTGTATAAATCTTTAAGGATTTTTTTTTACCAAGTCTTAAGTTGTAAAATTTACTCCAATCAAGTAGTACTAAAAAGTACAAAGGCTATACTAGATTTGTGCAATGTATGTAACGGACAGAAGGAGGCGCAGCAGACTCCAAGTCCTTTATACCAAAATGCCTATCATAACCTCGGGTAGCGATTGAGCCATGTCCGTCGGAATGAACGCCTAGATCTCGGAGACTAGAAGAGCTAGAAACACCAAACTTTACCAGCTGGTGTGCATATTACCTGAGAAGTTGAAGTTTGTTGAATGATGTCAATATCTTCACCCGTTCCCCCTCAGTGTATTTTTTGCGGTTTCTAGCCAAACCGTTTAATATTTTCATATAAAATTTAACAGAGTGATGTGTTATGTTTCCGCGCAAACAACAAAATCAGACAAATACCTCAAAAGCTATACTTCATACTCTAGACTTTACCTAATTATGGTTACAAGTGATCCTCGAATCACAATTTTTGGTAAGCTGGTTCGTGTGGCTCTTATGAACAAATCCACATCCAAATTTTATCGATGCGGACCCCAGACCTCCCGCAATCGACTTACCGTTTTTTCTCCCACACCCCTCAACATATCAACTTAAAACTTACCCCATATGCTTTAAATAGCTTTTTTGACGTAACTTTTGAGTTTCATTACAATCTTTACAAATCTTCTGAACTTATACGTATAAATATCGAATTTCAACAAAAAAAAAAAAAGAATTCCAATTGTAAAATTCTTAGTAGAAATATGCAGAAAGAATTTGTTCGTGAGAAAAGGTACAGGGTATTCCAATTTCGGGCTGTACCAAATTTTTCTTATTGTTTTAATAAGCTTAAAATAAAATAAATTAAAATAGACAAAACTTATACTGTCTAAATGTCAAAGCCTGGGCATAAAGCATTGTTATTGGCTGTATAAGTGTAAGGTTTACTTAAGGCTAATACTATTATTATTATGAGGCCCTATGCTCCTCAAGGAGTTATAGGAGTTATAGAAAGAAGAATACTATTATATATAAACTAGTGGGCCTGGCAGACGTTGTCCTGCCCAAACTTTTTGAATAATCTTAAAGTGTATAAGCATCGTAAGATTCTCTAGAATTCTCACAGAAACTACATTTCAACCGCTTTGCGACTACCCTTCTGTCTGCACTTAATGTCCTTAGCCCGCTGTTGAATAATTTTCTACTATGCTATATTTACGATATTCACAAAAATCACATTAAAATAGGCTTAAAACCTTTGTATTGACAACTTCTAACGCACCCAAAAATCATATTTGAAAGTCTTCAACGTGTTCATGAGAACACCCGTAACACGTAAAACATTAACATTAGTTAATCTGACAATGTACACAATGTCACACAAAAAAAAAATAAATAAAAACAAATTTGTCGAAAAATTACAAAAAAATGTTAGGGGTGGTAAACCTTATCTCTTAGGGGTATGAAAAATATATGCTGGCCGATTCTCAGACCTACCCAAAGGGTACACACAATTTCATGAGAATCGGTACAGCCAATTTGGTATAAATTAAAAAAAGAAAATGTAAGGGGTGGCAACCCTGGGTATAAAAAATAGATGTTGGGCCGATTCTCAGACCTACCCAATAAACACATAAAATTTCATAAGAATCGTTCCAGCCGTTTCGGAGAGTTATGGGCAATAACATTGTGACACTGGAATTTTATATATGACTAAAATTAAAATCTTTTGAAATTTTTCAAGTTGTATACTGAACTCTAAGTCTGGTCAAGAAACCGTGACTTAGTTTCGAAACCTTCTGCAAATAGTTATTTGTTTTTACGGTAATTTAGATTTTTTAAGGATGGGAAACCATTTTGTGGTTACTAATTTGGAGGGGAGGGGAGGGGTCTACGTCGAGGATTTCGACATAAGAATTGCTTATTGGCTCCCGGACCACTGCAGTGTCTTTCAGGCAGAGGTCACAGCAATCCGGGAGGCTTTAACTACAATAAAAAGCCTACAAGTCCAAGATAAGAATATCTGTATATATTCGGACAGCCAAGCGGCTATTAAGTCTCTAGTCTCGATGACTTCGTGTATGAAGTCAGTGAATGACTGCCGCTTGTCTCTAGGGAGATGGCTGAGCAGCTTTCAATTCACCTGATATGGGTTCCAAGACACAGGGACTTTGAGGGAAATTGCATTGCGGATGAACTGGCTAGGAAAGGAACTACCAGCATCCTCCTTCAAGATAAGGAGGGACTGGGTATACCTATGGCCAGCTGTAAACTGAGAATACGAAACTTTGTCGCTCTCTGTGCAAATAAAACGTGGAATCGGACATCGAACACGTGTAGAATCTCGCGGCAAACCTGGCCGACATACTGCAGTAAAAGAACCAAAAAACTTTGCTGTCTGAATAGAGCCCAGTGCTCATCTGTCATTCGTGCCATTACGGGACACTGGTTGGTAGGAAACCACGCTTCCCGTTTGAATGCTCCCCACCACGACTTCTGTAGAAGCTGTGGCGATGAAGAGGAGCTAGAGACGGTGGAACACTATTTCTGTCACTGCCCAGGACTGGGCAGAAAAGATTTTGGTTCCTACAGTCACATTTTCTAAATGATCTATCTCAGCTCTCTGAACAGGGTCCAAAATGCCTTTTAAGGTTCATTTAGGCAGCCGGATGGCTTCCTCAACTTTCGTAGGGGACCCATCAAGTGGGGAAATGTGGTGAATTGGCTCACTAGCGTTATCACAAAGGGCCTATCCTTGGCCCAAGTGAGTTAGGATGTCGGTCCCAACTGCCGCCCCAACCTAACCTAACCTAAGATTATTGTCAAAATCAATATATACTCCTAAGCCAGCTCAATTATAATAATATAAATATTAGTAGACTGTATGATAGCTTTTTTTACTATTTTATTTTATTTTAAAAATTAATCATATGTTATACGCTTTCACAATTGCAAGTGTGCAATCAAAAATGAAGAGACTTGCAAATACAATTACGTATACGCCAAGTAGCCATATATGGACGGTAAAGGTAGGCGTAGAAGTATTTCTTTCCAAACGTTTTTGGACTTTCTTTTAAAATTTGTACAAGTTAGCCCAGTTTGCACAGGTGTAAGATTTCAAGCCTATTACAATTTTTGCAGCTGTGATTATATAAATATATAACTATGTATAAACTATAATTCCTTCTATTTTATTACTTTTATATTTAAGATAGATTAAACTGTAAAGAGACTACACTTTTTATTTCTAATTTAATGTATAATATATCTTATATAGAATTCAGCGCGTCGTTATTCCCGTTTTATGCTGTTCTTTAAGCCCATCTTTGGCGATGCCTTGGAGATCCAGGGTTACGAAGACCCCACAACAACCACCACAACTACAACACAGCGCACCACTACCACGACTCTCAGCACCACAACTGAAGAGGAAAAACTAAATTAATATTAAAATTAATTGGAATTTAAAATGATTTATTTTTATTATTTTTTTTTTTTGTATCTGGGACTGTTTGTCATAAATTAGGTTATTATTTTTTATGAAAATTTTATTTAAGCATAATTATAATACAAACATATTAAAAAAAAAATAGGCCTTCCATATCAATTATGTGCTGCGTGGACGCAGCAGCATGCGCATTAGCTTTAAGGAGCCCTTGGGACCATCCTGAAAGCCACGCCACAAAATGCCCTTATAGCCATCCACATCGCGTTCCAGCAGCCGCTGATAAATACCAAAGGGATTGCTGCAAGAGTTAGCCATTAGTATTAATTTGTACAAGTGAACCTACCGCTACCCTTCCTCACCTTAGTGTGCATACATTTCCATACCAAAAGGCCGCCGATTGAGCCGTAGCACAATTACTTTCACTCTCATCGTTATCCTGATCTTGCGTGCTAAACTTCTTGCCCTCATGTTGGCGCAGTGCATCCGATGCATCTCCCGTATACTTACCCAGCACATTCAATCTATACTGCTCCGACTCGCTGCCAATGCTGAACTGATCGTAGAGTGCATAGCGCTGCTCCTGTTTACGATTGTGCAGCACCACCAGCAGCTCGTAGTTGTCACTGCTGGTTATCTGATACAGCTTCTCCAGCCCAATAAAGAACTCCGTGTTCAGCTGTCCAAAGCCAATCTTATAGTCATCCCACTTACGATTAAAGTCCTCGCTGCCGTCATTACGATGAGCTACCACTATCCAGCCCCCACCACGCGTCTTCTGATCACAGTACACAAAGAAGGGCTCCACATTGCTACGCAAGCTAATGCGTACCACTCCTTGCTGTTGCTTCAAGCAGTTACTGGGTGCACTGGGTTCCGTGGTCACAGGTGGCACGACGGCAGACAGCTGCGGCTCCGTATCTAAGCTAGAGAAATCTAAACTTTGAAATGGAACGTGAATGATTTGTTTTGAAGATGCAGCTTACAAGCGCGAACTAAGACTGAAGGGCACGGCGGGAGGCACTACTGCGGGCGTACCCAAACGACGCAGATCTACCAGCTGCTCTTGCAGATTTCCAATTTGATCCTTGATAGAGTTCATCTCAGTGGTAAGTGCTTGAATTCTGCAAAAGTATAAGAGAGTCTAGGAATTGAGGTCTAAGAGGTACGTCATATAGAAAGGAAAACATTGGTGAAGCCCGCTACCCAAAGTTGCAATGTATTGGAGAGGTTAGTAGGGCAAAATAAGTCATCTGTATGAACGCCTAGATGTTGGACACTTTAATACGTAGAATATTTTTAGGTTAGATCATTCTCTTCTTCTTTTTATTTTTCAAAATAAATTCAAAACTCTATACTTTCTGTAACATCAGCTCTAGTAAGTACCATATGGACAAAAAGAGCGAAATAAAAAAATCTTTCAACTTATTTTTATAATCCAACTATAAATACCCTATAGACAACCTGAACATTTTGGCGTCCTTTCCTACACAAAATTATTTTTTAATGTTGTAAATGGTGATTACTTTTTTTTTCTTTTTTAACTATATGACATTTACTTATTTTAAAGGGGGTAAACAAACTATTGTTGGCCTTAGATTATAAGAAAAATTGAAATGAAATATTGCAAAATACCAAAACGAGAAAAAAAAAGGCGGACGTAAAGTCGGGCGCGGACGACTTTAGGATACCCTGTACCACTAGTCCGATTTCTTCACAAAAAACCAAAAACAGAAGAATTTTTAAGCAAAAATATTTTTTTTGACCGATTGTTCCTATGGGAGCTATATGATATAGTCAACCGATTTCAATAAAATTTGGCGCAGTGCTTAAATACCTTAAAAAAGATCTGAATGCCAAATTTATTTCAAATATCTTTACAAACAAACAAAACACATCGAATTTTGTATAAAAAACGTGTTTTTGGACCGATTGGTCCTATGGGAGCTATATGATCTAGTCAAACGATTTGGATTAAATTTAGTACAGTGCTTATGAACTATAAAATACTCACGAATGTCAAATATGGTCCCAATATCTTAACAAACAAACGAAACACAACAAATTTTGTTCAAAAATCGATTTTTTGGAAAATCGGACCTATGGGAGCTATATGATATAGTCAACCGGTTTTGTTCGAATTTGGCACATTGCTTAAGTGGTCTAAAAACTTTCCAAACGCCAAATCTGGTTACGATATCTTTATTAAAAAACGAAATATAGCGAAATTTTCTTTAAAAAAGTTATTTTGGCCGATCGGTCCTATGGGAGCTATATGATATAGTCAACCGATTTTGATCAAATTTGGTACAGTGATTGATATAAACAACTTTCGAATACCAAATTTGGTTACGATATCTTCATAAACAAACGAATTATTCATCTAAGGGTTTTTTTTTTGTCGAGGTCGTCTCAAACACCCCCATGGGAGCTATATAATTTATCCCCGATATCAAAAAATAAAATAAACTTGCCTCCTATGGAATAATATGGGATCTTATGTGAAAGTTTGGTAACTCTAGCTCTTACCATCTCTGAGATCTAGGCGTTCACACGGACGGACGGACAGACGGACATGGGTATATCGACTTCTCTATTCACCCTGATCATATTTTAGGTAACTTTGGGGTGTCTCCGACGTCTCCTTCTATATGTTACATACATTTTCGGCTTGCACAAACTTAATATACCCTTGGTACCATACGGTACAGGGTATAAATATAAATATTAACTAATCCGCGTCACTAACACTGTGAATAAAATGTTGATATAAAAAGTACTTTTAAAAAAATAACTTCATGTTCTTTATCTTAATCTGTTGTAAGTTCACCTATTTACGGATAAAGAAGCTCAAAACTTCAACAAGGTTTCACCCTCAATATAGGTTAATGTTTTCATATTTAGTAAACCTAACGTGAATACCCCTACTATAAGTACAGAGTTTTTATATTCAAAGCATATGAGATATTACGAAAGAGAAAGTTAAAAATTTCGAACTAAGGTTGACCACGAAAGTAACTTCATGCTTAACAAAATTATCGTGAACATCCATACTTCATCTATATACAATTTTTATATTTAACAAGAAACTCAATGCATTGCATATTTGGAGAATTCAAACAAAGTTTGCCCGTCAAACAAAGTTAATGGTGTTAATATAAAAAACTATCGTGAATACCCTATTTTATTAAGATTTTTTATACAAGTTAAAGGCAGTACGAAATTATAATATTATGTTGGAACTTTCTGTTCTCACGCTTAATAGCCGATCGTGAATACCCCTACTGCATATATATAGAATTTTCATATTCATTCGAGATATTAACAAATTGTTAGCTGGGAAATTGAAACAAAGGTTGTCCGTCAAACAAAATTCATGGTCTCAACGTAATAAACCACCATGAATACCCCTGATATAGGTATTTATACTTTTTAATACTTGAAAACGAGTTTAAGGCATTAGAGAAATTATGATATTAAAAGATCAGAAATTCGAATTATGCTTGTTCACGAAAATAACTTTATTTTCTTATGCTTAATAAACCTATCTGGGATGTCCCTACTATATCTATATAGACTTTTTGTTTTTTAAATACAAACTCAATGCATTTTCCACATTTGAGACTTATGAAATAAATGGCTGGAAAATTGAAACAAATGTTGTAATTCAAATGCTCTCAACATAATAAAGTATCGTGAATACCCCTAAAATATTCATTTATATTTTTTGATACTTGACAACAATTGGAAGGCTTCGCTTAGAAATTCAAATTTGGATTATTCACGAAAATAACTAAATGCTTAATAAACATATCGTGAATACTCCTAGCTATATCTATGTAGACTTTTTATTCTCGGTAACCAATTTATAATACGTTGTCTGTGTTTTAAAAAATTTGGATCAGAGGGGCTTGCATAGGAGTATGTTGAAAAAAAAATCTGTTGCCCCAAGTTTTAGGTGTAGGGGTTTCAAGAGAAACTGTTTGGAAAGGGCAAGTATTGAGCTTCATCATAAAAATGTATTCGCTTAGAGAGATCGCACAAGTTTTAATGGTTTTGTCTACGTATGTCGTCAATATGAAAACTTTCTAGGATTATGAAATTTTGTGGCAATTTATAAAAATGGGGGTGCTCACATAAGAGACAATTTTTTCCCATATTGCACGGACTTTTAAACCAAACTTTACAGTGTAGTTTCCTGAGTAATATAATCTAAGCTACTACGCGGAACAGGATATAATCGTGGATCAACAACTTTGAAATGCGTATGGGTAATGCGCATTATAAGGTAATATTAAAATAATCCGTGGTTTTGCCTTTAGGACAACAAAAAGGCAATTACGATTGACATTTAATTTTTTATTTTATCTCATTGTAAGTTCCATAAATTATAAGCTGGCGTAGGTATGACAAAGACTCACCTGCTCGTTAAACCACTTAACGCACTTATTGGACAGCTGCCTGTGGTCTGTTGGATGGATGAATGGATATATATGACATAATTAAAAACCCAAAACCAATAGAGTCCACTTACAACATTATCAGCTGGCAGCGCTTGGAGCAGCGAGCTACTGCCTCCCGCATCAGGTTGCGTTGTGGTCAGACAGGCCAACATGGTGACCAGTGCATCAAGCTGCAGCATTTGCGACATAACGCACCCGTTCACATTCAGCGCAACACTGAGCCAGCCCAGAGGTGCACTTGCTCAACTAACTCAACTGCTCACCAGGTAGCTGGAACTGCATCGAGAATTCCAGAGAGCGAGCGGGGGCTGTGCACATTGACAAAGGTCAGTCAATTAAATCATAGACGAATAGATATTGTTGCAACTTACTGTCAAGTAACTCAAAAACCTGACTAGAGAGCAGCACATTGCAAACGGGTATGTTAAATAGATTAAGCGACTTGGAACAACTCATAACTGCGTCACGGCAGTGGGCTTCAGCTGTCTAGTTGCATCGGATACGTCCGGTAGTAGCAGTTTGGCAATGGCGCTTGATGCGCTGGTAACCGCTTTGGCATGCCTGAGCAGCACTACGCCTGGTCTGGAGCCCAGTGCTGAGGCTATAGCACCGGGAATCTTGCAGAATTCTGTGGAGCCCTTTCAAATAGACAATGTAAGTGGCAAGCTGGGCATGAAAATTTTCCAAGCTAAAGTTTTAAGTTTTGCAGAGCACCGGCGGCTGTCCAGCAGCATCTCTGGGCGGATTTCGAGCGAGGTTAGTGTTGCCAGCTGCCAAATGGTATTCTTGTAATAAACTAAATGTTTTTATCCACAGACTGCAGCATATTTCCGAGGAGATAAAGGTTCTCAAAACAGAGCTTAACGATCTGCAACAGCTGATTAATGACTACAAAAGCGAGGCTGAGAAAAAGGCCAACGACTACCCAAGTTTCGGAATTGAAGCACGCATGTAAGTAGTTGCCCAGAGGCAGTTCGATTTCCAATTGAATCATGTCTAGGGCAACCAAAACACTCAGTTGATTTTTATTCCCATATTCTTATTTCCCTTTAAGACACTGAAACCCCTCACAGCAAGACTTTAGCGGGTAATCCCCCACTTGGGCATTGCCCCAACTAACCACTTTTTTTTTTTCCACTCATATAGGGGCGGCTTTGCGCAGCCTCGGACCGTGCCAGCTGCAGCAGTGCCTATCGATAATACGCCACGGGATTGTTGGGATCAGAAGCATGGCCAAGTGCGCATTAAAATTAAGCCAAATGTTGAACCCTTCTATGTCAACTGCGATCAAAAGGAACGTGGCGGTGGCTGGATTGTCATAGCCGATCGCTTTGATGGACGCGAGAGATTTGACCGCGACTGGCAGAGCTACAAAACCGGCTTTGGAGTGCTCAACGCGGAGTTCTTTATTGGATTAGACAAGCTAAATCTGCTGACTAACAACGCTGATCACGAGCTGCTGATTATGATGCGCAAACAGGATGGAGAGAAACGTTTTGCGGTCTACGATAAGTTTAGCATTGGCAACGAGGCGCAAAAGTATATGCTCTATGTGCTGGGCACGTATACGGGAGATGCAGGAGATTCATTGCGGGTGCATGCAGGCAAAAAGTTTACCACCAAGGATCAGGATAATGATGACAATGGACTGAACTGTGCGCGCATACATAATGGCGCCTGGTGGTATGGACGTGAGTGCATGCAGAGGTGAGCAGTAGACTTGAAATATAAATATATTACTAATAAATATTATTTATTTTGTTTTTAGCAATTTATTTGGCACCTTTCAGAACAAATATGGTCAAAAGATTGGCTACTATAAGGGCATACTGTGGCATACGTTTTTGCCTGGTCCTGAAGGTTCCTTGAGCTATGTACACATGGCCATAAGACCACATAAAAAAAAATAATTCTTGCATTTGCTTTTCGATTTTTTTTTATGCACGTTTGAGTATTAGCTTTATATACATTATTATATACAACATAAGGTAAGCTCATTATATAATAACAAATACTCTCTTAACGTTAGCACAACTCAAGCTTTACTACTACGCCCTACGTATACGTAATATTTCCGCTCTAGCTTAGTTAATACATGTGAATATTATATTTATTAAAATGTTGCTTTTGTATTGCAACTTTATATAGAACTGAAATAAATTTATTCATTTAATATCTAATTCTTACTAATAATATAATAGCAGCATCTCAAATACCTGGTAAAAGGCAACCCAGTCATTTGTCACAAAAAAATACAAAGCAATAAGTTACTGACTCTTTGTATGATAATTTTACATTGGAAAGCAATTTACAGATCGTGAAAGATTTGAATAATATTTACAAATAACAGAAGCTTTCAAAGATTAAGTTTTAACATTTTTAAATATATTCTATGAGGTTTCTCATTTAAGCCCTCCAACTCGTAAATGCTTAGCAATAGAGATAAATATAAATATAAAAGGTTTCTCATTTTACCAGATATTTACGTTTTAAAAAGCTTGAAAAATTTCAGCATAGTCTTAATAGAGTTATGGGCTAGTTAGCATAGGTTTGGGTGGTATATCTTTAGGTTACTCAATCTATTATTATTAAAATAGTGTTAAAAATAGACAAAAAAGTTGAGTACAAGAGGAAATTTTGAACATCTGAAGAGCTGAGCATTATATTTATTTAATATATGTAAATAAATATAGATTTTATAAAATTTATCTAGGGCTGGTATTCCCTTAACATACATAGCCCAACATTATCGAAATAGTGTTGAAAAAGCCAACAAAACCGAGCAAAATTAAAAAAAAAATATTTCTAAGCAGAACTCTGATAAGGAAAAACGTATGAACTATATTTTATATACATTAACATGTGTTTTATAGAATTGAAAAATATATATATATGTATATAAATATAAAATTTTTTTATTCATATTTTATTTACAATCTGTCTGTTTTTAGACAATACGTAAATTTACTAATAATAAAAAATATATATTTTTAAATATATATAGTGTATAGTTTCCATTGAAACTTACTATTGTGCTACATACAAATTTGAAAAATGAATCTTTTTTAAAAAAACAATTTCATTTTCCAAAAAAAAACAAAAAATTCAAAATTTTTTTTAAAATCAAATATCTCGAAATTTACAAAATAAACGCATCAGCGATGCCTTAAAACGAGATCTCACCAAGCGTAGGAGGCATCACGATCAGAGCATGCACCAAGGATGAGGTCCTGGAATTAATTAAAAATATAAAAGCTAAAAAAGCCCCGGGACACGACAAAATAGATGGTACAATCCTCAGAGCACTGCCAGAATCCACAATCGAACATTTTGTAGTTCTGTGCAATGCCATTCTTTGCATCCAACACTTCCCAGCCTGCTGGAAACGTGCTATGATTGTGATGATTCCAAAGCCATGCAAACCCGCTGGAGAAATTACCTCGTACAGACCAATTAGCTTGTTATCTGTACTATCCAAGGTATTTGAAAAAATACTTTTGCGACGAGTGCTTCGACAGCTGGATCTAAGAGGGTCAATACCAGACCACCAATTTGGATTTAGGAGTCAGCATGGAACCCCGGAACAAATACACAGAGTTGCCCATCACATATTGGGTTCTTTTGAAAAAAAGAAATACTGTTCAGCAGTCTTTCTAGATGTCAAACAGGCCTTTGATCGCGTCTGGCATGTGGGACTCCTGAGCAAGATAAGAGTAGCTCTCTCGCAATACTACAAACTGCTAGCCTCTTACCTGAAAGGAAGAAGCTTTGAAGTCGCAAAAGGACAAGCTATATCAACGATTCGGCAAGTAAGAGCAGGTGTTCCTCAAGGAAGTGTTCTCAACCCCACACTATATACCTTGTACACGGCAGACATGCCGCTGCCCTCACCTAACACTGGATTGCTAATAGCAACATACGCAGACGATACGGCAATACTGAGCAGCAGTCCATCTGAGCTTGAAGCATCAGAACTACTACAGGCATATTTAGACGAGTTCAAGAGCTGGACGGAACGCTGGTGTATAACCATTAATACACTAAAATCCAGTGCACATCACATTTGCCACCAGAAGAGGGGACTGCCCTGAGGTCACACTGGGATCTCCGATACCAAGAGCCACCAAAGTAAAATATCTGGGAGTCACATTTGACAGACGACTGACATACGGCCCACACATCACTCAGACAGTCAAAAGCTGTAAATTAAAGTTAAAAAAATTGGACTGGATGCTGAAAAGTTCTAGCAAATTGTCGCTTCGTAGCAAAAGAACAATTTACAATGCTATTGTAGCACCAGTCTTCACATACGCAATACCGCTCTGGGGAACTGCTGCGAGGAGCCATATAAAACGACTGCAAACGATGCAAAACAAGGCCCTGAGAAGATGGACTGGAGCAGAATGGTTTGTTAGAAACGAAGTATTGCATAATGACCTTAACATCCCTACCATAGCTGAACTAATCGGACGACACAGCTCAAGATACAGGGATAGACTTACTAATCATCCAAATCAACTTGCAACATCCCTAGCCACAAATACAAATAGGCGAAGGCTCAAAAGACGGCACCCCTTAGATTCTCGCAATGATTTAATCCTTTAAAAACTTTAAATTGTAATTGTAAATAGTCATAAATGTGAAGTTATAGATAAGTTTGATACTTATAGTTACAAGGGCAGTTCGCCAATTCATTGTTAAGGTTCCAAGTCGTAAATGCGCTATAGAGTCAGAAGACAAAAAGCTGCATAAAATAAATAAAATTAATCAAAAAAAAAATCAAATATCTCGAAAAGTGTATTTTTTTTATTTTATCACTAGCCGGCCTCCGCTTCGCTCCGGCACGCTCGCTTCGCTCGCTCGTCTAGGTCTTTATCCTACACAGTATATGGTGTATACTAATTTGCTTGTTTCATTTGTGTATTTTTTAATTGTGTATGCATGTCGACCTTCTGACATTTGTTTGAGAGAATCGCTGATGAAAAAGGAATCGTATTTTTTAAAGCAAGAATATTGAATGTGGTAAACGCAAATAAATAATCATTATTTCATTAAATTTTCTCGAACTGAAAAGAACATCATAATTGAGGTAGCAAATTTTAATGGCATAGTAACTTTTTGATTTAGTTTATTTGATTGTTATTTCTATTGGTTTACTTTCTCGTTGTTCAGATCTAAAATGAATAATATAAGTAATAATATAAGAATAAGTGTGCCGATGCCAGACGAAGAGGATGTGCCATTTGATTATTTTGAGCAGTTGAACATGAAATATCCGACAGCTGAAACGTTCAATTTAAATTGGAAATGCAATCTCTTTCACGAAGATGTTCGTTCTTCACTCATAAACTTTCAAAATGTGAAAAATCTCAATATGTTTCTGGAAGAAAATTTCAAGCAAATACCGGTCACGCCACCATTTATGTTTCCAAACCTGCAATCTTTCCGATTGGAAAACATCGTCCGATTGACCGATGAATGGATTAATTTCATCATAAAATTTTCAACCATTCGCCATCTTTACATTTTAACCATGTTTGATGGAGATTTTCTTCATTTTGTTGAATCATTAATCTGTATGCATAATAGTTCATGGTGCTAACTTTTTTGTTTGTTTCTTCACCTGCGATAATGATAGCAAAAGAAAAAAAATAGCAACTATTTGAGGTCTTTTATGATTGAGTTCAAATATGTATTCACTCACCATTTGACGGGTTAATCATTTTGATATTTAAATGATAGCCATCCTCGCCATGGCAAAATAGTATTGGATATTGCAAAGCATCATAGGAATGATGCGTTTCTGACACTCGTTGAAGTTGATTATTTTTTCGTTGAAGCACAATGTCGCGCGATTGGAAGTCTTCTCCAACAATCACTATGGCAATATCTTCGATTGTTGGAGCATTAAATCTTCTTGAGTGTTCACCAATAGGCGTCTTATCAGCTCGAATAACAATATAATGATTGTCGGACGGCATTCGATCTATTGCTGTTCGGAACAATTGAACTAAATCATTATGTCCATGAAACAAACGTTGTAATTGTGCAACTTTTTCTCTTTTTGTGTTACAACCGATAGCACACCGACGATCAACTTCGTCGGTCGAATTGCCAATGAAATATATTTGTAGAAATTGATATTTTTCATCTGCAAAAGGCAACAATGAGCCTGCTCTTAATCGATTCAACTCATTCCTTTGTGAACGTTGTTCCTCAGCTTCAGCTTTTCATTGGGATGATTGCAATTGAGTTCTACACGAATTTCTACCAATGTTACGTCTTTTTGGCGGCATTATGTGCAAATATTGATCTGATCATATGTATTTTACATAGAAATCAAAACATGAATCGTTTATGATTTTTGTGTTTCCTTTCGACAAAAACTATTAACTAACAAATATTAGTTATAGTTAATCTGACAATGTACACAATGCAAACATAAATAAAAAAAAATTTTGTATTGGAAAATCAAATTGTCCTTTTTAGTATTTTCGTCGCAATTTTGTTATATTTTCTCAACCTTAAACCATCCTTAAACTTCCACGAACATTTCAAGACCAAAATTAGCCAATTCGGTCTAGCCATTCACGCGTGATGCCGTGACCAAGGAAAACGGGTTTCATTTTTATATATATAGATAGCTGACCCGACAGACTTCGTCCTGTCAAAAAGATTTGTAATGTGGCAGTTTTTTTGCCTACGTATTTAAAAAAAATCTCCTGAACAGAACCGTCACCCTGGTGATAGGGCGTTGTGAATAAAAAATAATTAAATAAAACATATATAAGGATTTAAAAGTAAGTAATCGCTTTATTGTTAATCATGTGAATCATAATTATTATTATTATCATTGTAGTGCTTTGTGGTATACGATGTTTTTTGTTTGATTACCTGGCGCATAGATAAACAAATCTGATGGTTTTCCAACACGGGAACAGGCAACATACAATTGACCATGTGAGAAACATGGGTTTTCTAGATTAATACCACAAACACTTAATGATTGCCCCTGGGACTTGTTTATAGTCATAGCAAAAGCAAGCCGCACTGGAAACTGTAGTCGTTTAAACTCAAATGGCACATCAGTCGGAATCATTGGGATGCGCGGTATGAGAACATCTTCTCCTTTATACTTTCCTTTGAGTATAGTTGCTTCTATCACATTGTTTAGTAATTTTTTTATCGCTAACCGTGTACCGTTGCAAAGACGCGGTTGGTTGATATTTCGCAACATTATAACCACCGATCCAACCTTTAATTGAAGATTGTGAGGTGGCAATCCTGGCAAATCCAGCGAGTTTAAAAATTCCGGTGGATAGTTGACTACATCATCTTGATTAGTAGCCGAATCAACTGATTTATATATCCTCAATTCGCCTGTAATTTGTTCTTGAATTTTGAAATTTAATTCATTTACATCTATGTTTTTTGCAGCCAGTATAGCTCGTTCGCTCAACCAATCATGGTTTCTGTAATTTTGAGAAACATCTGGAAACACCTTCTGAATAAGTTCATCTTTTGATCGAGTTAACTGACAAAAACTTTGAGGAAAGTTAATGCAGCCAGTCAACATGTCTATAGGAAATTTGCCATTACCAATGTCAATGAGTTGTTTAGAGAATATGTTTCCAGATTGGTCATTTTGCAACTCGACACGCATATTCTTGCTTAAATGAAGTACTTTGACATGTTTCCACAAATTGGAGGACTTTAGACATGCATTGAGTTCATCAGCTGGCGTTGATCGTGGAATCACTGGCAATGTTTGACGAAAATCTCCTGCTAATAAAATCATTGCACCACCAAATCGGTTATTATTGCTCCGTAGATCTTTTAAGGTTCTGTCTAAAGCCTCCAAAGATTTTTTATGTGCCATCGTGCATTCATCCCAAACAATCAATTTACATTGCTGCAAAACCTTTGCCATTGCAGAGTTCTTCGAAACGTTGCAGGTTGGAGTTTCATTGCTTTGCATATTTAATGGCAATTTTAGTGCTGAATGGGCTGTTCGACCACCTTCAAGCAAAGTTGCTGCGATTCCCGACGAAGCGAGTGCAAGTGCAATTTTATTTTGTGAGCGAATTGTTGCTAATATTAATGAAATCAAAAAAGTTTTTCCTGTACCACCAGGTGCATCTAAGAAGTAAATCCCTCCAGTTTCATCATTTGTTACTTTCATAAGAGTTTCAAATACATACTTCTGTTGTTCATTTAACAGTGGAAGATTTGTTTGAATTAATTCTTTCAAAGCGTTGAGATCATACAGTTTTTCTCGATGCAACTCTTGGTTAAAAGCGTCATGCATTGGACGATTGGGCGCGGTCAGGCCTAATTGAATTAATAGTTTGTTTGACATTATCAAGCACATGTCCTCAATTGAAATCAATGCTTCATTGTAAATTTCTTCACTGATTTGTATATTTGGATTTCCCATTCTATTCCGTATTTGATACAAAATATCATCACACATATAATCTTTGTACTTGATCCACAAATCAATTGGGTTTGATGGGTAGCATGTAGATATGATTATAGAAAACAATGTTCGTATTTGATGAGCGTGTGATGATATTACAGCATCATTGAGAGTTTGATCCCAATGAGCGTCATTTTCAAGCAATTGCAAACGTTGACAGGCTTCTCTGTAGGATCCACACAATTCACCATCAACAGTTCTTAACTGTTGGAATGATGTTGGGCCACGTACATTGACTAATAGCAGTCGTAAATAAAAACATTCATCATTGCTTGGATGTACTGAATAAATCCGGCCAATCGCATCGGTGGAATATACATCTGTATATCCTGGAACTGGTTTTCCTTGTTTCCGTCGTATAAATCTCCTTGAGGATTGATTCCAGGTATAATATTTTGGCATTTCAGAATATAGCAATGTTTGTGCGAAATCATCGTTTTGGCATGTCTCAAAAAAACTGGTTAATGTAGTAGATGGTGGCTGAGCAGCTCTTTGTACTGCGTTCTGTGCTGTAAAATACACTCTTTGTCCATTTTCTAAATGCACAGCTAAGTGAACAACAGAAGGGTGTCTCTCATGAATAGGAAAAGAAAATATTCGCCAAACTGCTTCATTACTACTGACATAGCGGCCCATTTGGTATTGGGTAACTTCATCATTGGAATTCTCTGCACCAATTCCAATCACAGCCATATCACTCCCTTTGGTTACATATTTGCAAATGTATTTAATAGATTTCACTGAATGGCAAGATTCAACGTTGATGTGTGCTTTGAATGTCTTTGATAAAATGGGTGAATATGGAACAATCCAACGATTATCTATTTCAATATCTTGTTGATTTAATTTGACAATTGTTGATTTTCCATTGTCTGCTGTCGATCTGCGACGATACAATGGATAACCGTCATTACCAGTAATTGTTTCCGATATTAATGTCCGTGGATATCGTTTTGAACATTTACCATCCATCATACACGGTGAATTTTGATTAAGAGTTCCACAGGGACCATGTATCATGTTTTTGATAACTACCTCATGCAATCCAGGATCTACTTGTACATTAGGGATTTCAGCTGATATCACTGCATCAACTTCATTTGGCCTTATCTTTTCAACCAACCAAATCAAAATGTGTGCATGTGGTAATCCTCGTTTCTGCCACTCCACAGAATACATCCAGCAGCGTGTCTCACCAAACACATTATGTTTTACGATGAAATCCATTAAAGATTTCAACTTTTGTCTAAAGACTCTGGCTGTAATATCATGACGATCAATGGGGAATAACTCCTGCTTGATTTCTATCCATTGCGGATTGCATGTAAATGTGATGAACAAATCTGCTGTACCATAATGACGAACATACGACATGGCATCTTGAGCATATTCGTGCATATGCCGAGGGCTTCCGATGTATGTTGCTGGAAGAATAGTCATCCGACCGACATTCTGTGCATTTCCATCAGTATTAATCGCATCTCGAAGGTGAATATACTCTTCAGATCGGAGTTTGGTTTGATTCAACCTGATGAATGTTAATCTCTCCGTTTCAATTTTAACATACATGTCTACAACATATTTGTGATATAATCGCCGACATTTCAATATGTGATTTTCTTCATTTTCCCGAATCATTAGGCGGTATGAATAATAGTTCATTGAACTGACTTTTTTGTTGGTTTCAGAACCTGTAAATATATTTTGTTTTAATAACATTCAAATATAAAATTAAAATACATAATATAATGAATGAGATATTATCGCCATAGCTAAACTAATATTTTAGTTACCTGTAATGGGATTTATCATTTTTATTGAGAAATCGTAGCCATCTTCACCTTGCCAAAATATAATGGGATATTGCAGTGCATCATATGAGCGGTGTGTTTCCTTTATACGTTGTAATTGATCATTCCGACGATGTAAAACAATATCACGGGATTCCAAGTTTTCTCCAACTACAACGATAGCAACTTCATCAATAGTTGGTGCATTAAAACGTCTTGTATGTTGACCTGCAGGTGTTTTATCAGCTCTGATTACAATTTTGTGATTATCGGATGGCATCAGATCCAGGGCAGTTTTAAACAATATAATCAATTGATTGTGTTGATGAAATAAAGTTTGTAATTGTTCTACAATAGACCTCTTTACTAAATTGTTATGTGCACAACGCAGATCAATTTCTTGTGCTGAATTGCCCATAAAATAAATTTGCAGGAATTTGTTGTCGCTATCTGACACTGGTAACAGTGAACCTGCTCTGTGATATATTTGCCCTTGTATCTGTAAATAATATGAGTAATAATATGTTCGCTTAAATAATTATGAGTAACTGCTATAATACATACCTTGAAAGTTGGCATAAAATTTTCCCGAACTACATTTGTTGCCCCAAATGAAGTCATTTGAAAGCAATTGTTATATTGTTGGATATGTGTCAAAAAGTGTATAGAATCTGTTCCTATTCCTGAAACCAATGAGTACAATGGTTCTGGTGGTGGATCCAATGGTATCAATTTTACTTTACCATTTGCGCAACACAATCCATTGGCTTCGTTTTTGTATTTTAATGCCTTACAGTGTGAGCAAACCGAGTTCATAGAACCAATAACAACACATTGGTAGTTACTGTAGTCAATTGACACATCGTAACTGAAAGCAGCTCGATTCAAACTTGCGCGATTATTAGTAGAATGTCGCGCTTGCGCTTCACGCGTTTGTGATATCCGAATTGTTTCACGTTCATTTCTGTCGTCACGTTCTTGTGCAGTACGATTTGATTGGTAATTAGCTTGGTTTGTAGCATTTCTGGTTCTTCTACCTAAATTGCTTCGTCTTATAGGAGGCATATCAAATATTAATTATTTTTTCACTAATCACGAACTAAACAAACACTAACTAAGTAAACACTCTGCACAAAACACGATATACGAATTTGTTTCGTGTATCAGTTGACAAAAGCAAACTCAAATTAGGTCACAGACAACTTTTTTTTTTAAATTTGACATGACTTGAAGTCAAAGTCGTAGTTGACTACGTTTTAGTTACAAATCATTTGTATGGGAAAAAGAAAAGGGCTATTTTTAGGGTTTTTCCAGCAATAATTCTAATTAAAAAAAAAAAAAAACGTAAAAACCATCCTTGAACTTCAACGAACATTTTAAAAAAAGATTTGGCCAAATTGGTCGAGGCGTTGTTGAGTTATGCGCTTAGCAACACATTTTGCGATTCATTTTTATATTATAGATAGTAGAGTGGAACATTTGAACTAAATATAGTAAAATTTCCCTCAGCGAAAACGCTCTGTTTATTTTATTTTTTTATAATTTTAATATAAATATAAATAAATTAAAAAAACTCTTTTTTCTAAAAAAAAATTCATAGCTTTTAAAGTAAGCGTTTTCGCCGAGGGAAATTTTACTATTTTTTAGTCCAAACTATGATACTATGATAAAATTTAGAAAATAAAAAAAAAATAAACATTTTGAGATATTTGTTTTAAAAAAAAAAATTTTAAAAACCCTTTTTTCTAAAAAAAAACATAACTCTTAAACGGAGCGTTTCCGCTAAAGGAAATTTTACTATTTACCTCTTAAACAAAATGGCGAATAGTCAGAGAAAAAAATTGTTTCTGCAAAAAAAAAAAAAAATACGTATCTAATAAATTTATAATTAGACATCCAATTGACATCGCTGTAGTAGTCACAGGCATATGCCTCTCAACTCTCAGTGATCTGATGACAAGGTCACTGGACACAATTCACCGATGGGCCACTAATGCAGGGCTAGACGTTAATCCGGAGAAGATGGACCTACTGCTCTTCACCAGGAGATACAAAGCCCCGCAGTGGACCCCACCTAAACTAAACGGCTCTCTACTGACTCTGAAAACGCAAACTAGATACCTCGGAGTGGTTCTGGATAACAAGCTGCTG
Organism: Chymomyza amoena; assembly: GCA_037043745.1. Lineage (NCBI taxonomy): Eukaryota > Metazoa > Arthropoda > Insecta > Diptera > Drosophilidae > Chymomyza > Chymomyza amoena. The sequence continues at coordinate 23,089 of JBAMAX010004831.1, forward strand.
TGGAAGGCCAATGTTGAAGAGCGTGTGAAAAAGGCCAGTAATGCCCTATACGCATGTAAAAAGATGCTGGGCTGCACTTGGGGCCTCTCACCCACTCTAATGCATTGGTGCTACACAGCAATTGTTCGTCCGATACTGCTCTACGGCGTCCTAGTTTGGTGGAAAGCGACAACCAAAACGACGTACCTGAGGCAACTGGAACGCGTTCAGCGACTTGCATCGCTGTGCACTACAGGGGCTCTCCGTTCAACACCCACAGCGGCGCTAAACATCATTTTAGATTTACTTCCGATTGACCTCTACGCGGAGTACTCAGCTGCTCGTACAGCTGGGCGCCTAAAAGCGGCGGGTCTTTTTAAGAACATTCGCTACGGACATAGTTTAATAGGACGGGGGCTCTCTGACGAAATTGACTATGTCATACCGCGCCTACAATTTGGAAAAAGGATAAAGGTGACGATGGAGGAAGACGGCTGGCGTAAAGGCCTTATACCCAGTCACAATACCTATAACCTAATTACTGACGGTTCAAATGTAATGTAAGTCAAAGTTACAGGCTTCCGGACTACTGCAGCATCTTCCAGGCTGAAGTATTCGCCGCAATGAAGGCGGCTGAGCTGGCATGCACCAACACTTCAACTGGAACAAAGATTAACCTCTTTATAGACAGTCAAGTCGCTATCAAGGCTATTGTATCGCACTGTACATCCTCCTTCCACGTCCTTGAATGCCAGGCAGTCATCCAGAGATTAGCTGCGGCTCGTAAACTGCATATCTACTGGGTGCCTGGACATAAAGGCATAATGGGAATGAAATGGTGGATGCAATTGCTAAAAGCGGTGTTGAGCTTCCGGAGGGACAAATACACGACGTACGCCGACCGATCAAACATCTCTACGTTATGCTGGAGTGCAACATGAAGCGCAGAGCTGAAGCTAGATGGAAAAAATTATGCGAAAATTATGCTGGCTCATTACGGCAGAAAACAAAGTAACTTTATAATGAAACTCTCAAGCACTGAATGCAGGACTATCACGGGTGTGCTAACAGGACACTGCCTCTTAGCGAAGCATGCGCATAGGATGGGACTAACGGCAAGCGAATTATGCAGGATCTGCAGGGATCCGGAAGTCCCTGAGACCCTAGCACACGTACTCTGCGACTGCCCTGCCATCTCTAGACATCGTTTGACCACCCTAGGAGAACCAGCGTTTGTCGGTCTAGAAGAGGTGGCCAGGCTGCAAGTTGGGCGGCTACTTAATTTCGCTAAAAAAGTAAAATTTTTAACCAACCATCACTTTGCGTAATAACCTCAAATCTGGCACAGCTAAGGACCAAAAGGTCTATGCTAGGCTGCACTCTGTTGTGGCCTGCCAGTGTAACCTAACCTAACCTAAATTGAACCATGGAACAACATATTTCAGTTTCATTCAAATCTAAAATCATCTCCTTCGCTGACCGGGTGTTTTGAAATGGAAGAGGGGCCCTATAAATATTTGGATAACCTTGATGAGCCAAAAAGTTTTTAGATGCTGATATTTTCTAAAGCAGAAAATAATTCAAGCTTTTCAGTGTCCATCTCTGTTGTTGAAATAAATTTTTAAGTTTCTTTAACGGAAGCTTAAATGAAGATATAAAATCATTCGCGCTCCTTTAGCTCTGTTCATGAACTAAAGAATCTAGAAGAGTGTGCTATAAATGATATTTTATGTAATCAAGTTGAGTCTAATTTTTCACACTTAATATGCTAAATAAAGTCTGAGAGAAGCTACTTTACCTTTTTGACTACTACATTCACTTTATTATCTAGTCTCTCAGTTATCTCTAAAAAAATTATAAATTAAAATGATTTCATAGGAAAAGCGTTGCAGCTTTATTTTCACAAGTCTGTTTTTCTCATATAGCTAAAACAATGCAAACAATTATTACAACTAATTGGTTTATTTATTATTACCTAGTAGTTGAGCTATATTATACTACATATATATTTATGCAAATTAACATTGTATCTATAAACAAACAGGAAGCACATTATATGCATATACATATTGGGATTTAATTCTTCAACATGTTTAAATCCGCTTAAATCTGCTTAAGACTGGAACTGGTTTTTAATGTAACCAATTAAGTAAGTACTATACAGTGCAAACAAATGCTAGAAATTTGCAGCAAATATCTTTAAAAAATTTAATTAGTTACAAAAGTAGTTACCTGAGAAATGTATTACCAAATTTTATAACTATACAATTGCATATTTTGTAAGTATTTAGTATAACAATAGCAACAACTTTCTCAAGTAACTATTTTCGTATTAATTTATTTATCTTAAATTATTTCCAAGACGCTTTATGCAATGTTTTTTTATGATGCACACATGGCGTATACTTTCGAAAAAAAAAGTTTTGTCGAAAAACAATTTTCATAAATATACGACATAAATATCTCGCCATTCATGATTTTGAAATTGTTTTTTTTTGGGTCCAAACCAATTTAATATATGATACCAAATATGCCGAGTATGCTAGTCGCACTTTCGGGTACCCTGTAACAAAATTTTTATACCCAGTACCCAGTATGGTACAAAGGGTATATAAAGTTTGTGCAAGCCGAAAATGTGTGTAACATATAGAAGGAGTCGTCGGAGACACCCCAATGTTACCTAAAATATGATCAGGGTGACTAGAGAAGTCGATATGCCCATGTCCGTCTGTCCGTCTGTCTGTCCGTTTGAACGCCTTGATCTCAGAGATGGTAAGAGCTAGAGTAACCAAACTTTCACATTAGATCGCATAAGCTTATTTTATTTTTTTGATATCGGTTCTAAATTACACAGGTCAACATGGTTCAGTTTTTGGAAAGCTAAGAGTCATTTCCGAAGTAATTTGGTGCGTAGAATCCGAATCCGGCGTCAGATCCCAGGCCCATCACGTCAGGATTTTGAGATATTTGAGGTTATGTACCCAAAAAATTTTGAAAAAATATTGAAAAATTTGAAAAGTCTTACTGCAAATGCTAATGACGTCGAAGGGATATATCTCGTAACTTCGAAAAGCCATAACTTTGCGAAAAAAATCGTAATTGATCTCTTGAACCCTTAAATTAAAGGGTAAGAGTTGTACTAAATGGTGTAACTGGAGAGAAAGACCGCAAATTTTTTGCGCCCTGTACATAACCTCAAAAGTAGGAAAAAACAACGTTTTTTGGGTACATAACCTCAAATATCTCAAAATCCTGACGTGATGGGCCAGTTCTGACGCCGGATTCGGATTCTACGCACCAAATTACTTCGGAAATGACTCTTAGCTTTCCAACAACTCACATGACCCCTGTATTTGTAGACCTGTATTATATAGCTCCCATTGGGGGTGATTTCGAAAGTTTTTTATAGTTCCCAAGTACTGTACCAAATTGGATCAAAATCGGTTGACTATATTATATAGCTCCGATAGGACCGATCGAAATAACTTTTTGTATACAAAACTCGCTATATTTCGATTTTTAATAAAGATGTAACCAGATTTGGATTTAAAAGTTTTTTAGAGTACTTAAGCAATTTGCCAAATTTTAAACAAAACGGTTGACTATATCGCTATATAGCTCCCATAGAGCGGATTATCCAAAAAATCGATTTTTTAATGTAATTTGTTGTGTTTCGTTTGTTTGTGAAGAATTTAAGACCAAATTTGGTATTCGTAAAATTTTTATAGTTTGCAAGCACTGAATTTAATCAAAATAGGTTGACCAAATCATATAGCTCTCATAGGACGAATCGTTCCAAAAAAAAAACGTTTTTTATACATAATTTGATGTGTTTCGTTTGTTTGTTAAGATGTTTGAACAAAATTCGGCATCCAGATCTTTTTCAAAGTACTAAAGCATTGTGTTAAATTTGATCAAAATTGTTTGACTTTATCATATAGCTGCCATAGGAACGGTCGGTCAAAAAAAATTTTTGCTTAAAAATTCTTCTGTTTGTGGTTTTTTATGAAGGAACTAGATTTTATTGCAAGCAAGTGGCACAGGGTATCCCAAAGTCGTCCGCGCCCGACTTTCCGTACGCCATTTTTTTTATCCAACTAAAGCGCTTACTTCCTTCCATATTGTGGAAAGCATAATACTCTAAAATTATTTGGCTGGCAACCCAAACAAAAAAAAAAAGATAATAATAAACAAGCAAGGAACTTAATTCTAAATTTGATTAATTCAGCTTTTAAGATTTCAAGATATAGACGCTCAGAGGAATAAATCTAGCAATTCCTGACCATATTGGAGCTAATTTTGCTGTATCCCCATCGCTATGTTACAAACTTTGTCACAAACTTAATATACTCTTTACCCTAAAAATGCAGTGTATAAATATCAGCAACAACAATAGCTAAAACAATGTTCTACATATAAATAAGAAAACTTTTGCCAGTGTCAATGAAGCGCAAGTAAATAAATTTGGTTCCTTTTGCATACTTCTTGTGTGAACTTTTTGACAAAGTCACAAAATATTAAACAAAGCGAAGCTCCCCACAATTGTCGAGACAAGTTCAAACATGTTTATACTCACACATAGATACTCACACAGATATATACACACTCATTCATACCAATACAATGTCAAGTTCTGTAACAATTTAACAATGAAATCGAGCGGGACGCTTTTTGTAATTTTAGCTTCATTTGTAACTCATATTTTATACACTCTCTACTTTCAGTGAAGGAGTCCATAGACAGTCATGGAAATTGAATAATAAAATAATAACTTGTATTAATTTTTAAAAGTTTTAATAATTTATTTTTGAACATCTTGCATTTCTAAATTTTATATTTACTTATACAAAGATATCAACGTTTAAGTATAATAAATAAAATATAATTTAATTAAAGTCCTTGATCGTAATGATTATAATTTTTTTGTATGTAGCGATTAATTTTATTTACTCAATATTGGATTATAACCTTTTTGTATCGGTTAATTGTCAATAAAATAAATATATATATATATAAAAAAAATAGTAACATAAACAGTCTTTAAGTAAGAGCGTGTACGGCATTATCAGCAGTCGGTAAGGAGTAGATCTCTAAAAATTCGTTTACGAGTAGACATAACTTTTGTCTTTGACGCACTAGTAAAAAGTTCGATTGGAAGTCAAAACTTTGTCAGAAAAGTACGTCAAGCAGAATGAGTACTGCATATGCAGAACGCTTCGAGGCAGTTTTTCTCTGCACCCATCCAAAAGGACCCAAAATGTCCTTTGCAGCGGCGGCAAAATATTTGAAAAAGTCGAATACTTTTGTCTAGAAGTGGGTGCAACGCTACAAGGAGCCGAAAAACGTCGATGACCTTCACGATCGTGTCCCAACAGGAAGCGTGATTAAGAAGGATGAAAAAATTATCTTGAGTTTGTTTTCGCGGAATCCTGGCTTAAGTTTGCGTGTAGGGCAAGCAAAATAGGAAAAAAAAGGGCATACATATTTCGCACATAACCATTCGAAGCTATTTGCAAGCAAATAATTCGAAATGGCGAAGCACATTGAAGAAACCATTGTTGTCCGAAAAACACGTTGCAAAACGACTGGCTTGGGCAACAGAAAACATTGATCGCTATTGGAGTAACGTACTTTTCTCCGACGAATCTTCTGTTTGGGGTTATTCTATTATATCACGGGCCTGATCTTTGTAGTCAAGTAATTTTGTCCAGCACACCGTTAAACCCCCCATAAAAATTCATCTTTGGGGATGCTTCTCAAAAAAGGGTTTCGGCACTTTGTATCTCTTCACAGAGAACCTGAACGCTCCCAGGATGGTCGAAATTTATCGAAAAGCTTTATTACCGACTGCCAAAAGTCACTTTATCAACAAAAAAGAAAATTGGATTCTGCAGGAAGATAATGACCCCAAACTCCGCAGTCGTCTCTGTACCGACTGCAAGCGCGAAAAAGGCATCGTCACCTTGGATTGGCCTGCACAGTCCCCTGATGCAAATCCCATCGAAAACTTCTGGGCCGTCATCAAGCAAAAGCTTCAAGGAAGATCCACATTTACTTTGAAACAGCTTTCCCGAGAAATTCGACGCATTTCGAGAGCGCTTCCCGTCAAATGCTGAAAATTTGGTGGAAAGTATGCCGCGGAGATGCCAGGTGATTGATATAATTGCATCAATCTTCGGAACATGTAGAATAAATTGATGAAAAGAAACTTTTGTTTAAATCAATTTTTTAATAAGTTATGCCGTACACGCTCTTACTTAACAGACTGTAAACAAATTAATATTCTAATAAAAAAAAAAATTATGAAATAATAAATTTAAGCTTTATTTTCAGACACAAATTAAAAATTAATCTTCATCATCACTGGCAAGACTTGTAAATTTCATCTCCATTTGTCGTAATTTTGGGCTTGGAATCTCCAAAATCGTAGTGCTTAATCTTCTGCATCTTGATTAACTCCATCCAACCATCTCAACTTAAAATTTATGACGATATTTCAAATATTAATTTATATTTCTATTTAGCTCTTATTTTTAAGCTTTAATTTTTAACAACTTTTCGTTACTATTTTTAAACGCAAAAATAAAAATTTTATAAAATAAGTGTAATTTCATGATTTTTAAATAATAATTTAAATTTTATTTATTGTTAAATATAAAAGTTTTTGTTTTTTCTGGCAATTTAAAATATAAAAGCTAAAATTTTAATTTTTTTATTTATAAATAATAATACTTACCATATTTATACTTACCGTATTTATACTTACCGTATTTATACTTACCGTATTTGTACTTACCATAGATATTTATTCATTTGTTATATATATCATTTTATGTTTTTATTTTTTTATAGATTTTATCATTATCATGCTTAGGCCTTGAAGGTTTGCCGAAAACCCAAACTAAACATTTTTTCAATCCAGTCAAGAAATCCCGAGATTATTCGGGCGGTCATTTGCAATCGGCGCTACTATTAAACAGGCATTAAACGATTCTAATTTTTAAGTCCGCTAAAACAATGACCAAGGTATTGTCTGAATATCTAGTCCAGTAAAGTTTGTTTTGTAACTATCTATAGATACTTTTATTTAGATACTAAAAATTACAAGTTTCAATATTTAAATAAAATGCATTTAATTTGCAAACTTAAAAAAAAACACGCTTTTTTTATTCAAATAAATTTTTTTAATTATCCGACATGACAGCAATATCGAATTATTGAAGGTTTTTATACGACAGCTTGATTGCGCCTAAACTTTAGACTGGAGACCTTCAGATTAACAAGCACTCCAGAGAGATTGAGGTGGCACCAAACCTGGCTAGCGAAACAGCATTGTTGTTGTTGTACCAATGTTCAAAAATTTAGCAGCCTGAATTTAGGAAAAAACTAATTTTTTAGTTCAATTTTACCTAAATTTTGAATCCGCAGCGAGCTCAGATACCAGGCGCACAGAATTAACAAGCAAGTTGATACCGAAAAAATTTTTATAAAGTTTGGCACTAAAAGTATGCAATGGTTTTTAAGAAAAACCAAAATGCTGATGAAAAGTGTGGCATTTTTTTTGTGCAAAATATGTAGCATACTTTTAGTTGCTAATTTAAAGTTGCCTTCTGGTTTTTGAGCATTTCTGTTCGCCTGG
>JBAMAX010004832.1:0-40203 GCA_037043745.1 Chymomyza amoena
AGTACTTTTAAAAAAATAACTTCATATTCTTTATCTTAATCTATTGTGAGTTCACCTATTTACGGATAAAGAAGCTCAAAACTTCAACAAGGTTTCACCCTCAAAATAGGTAAATGATTTCATATTTAGTAAACCTAACGTGAATACCCCTACTATAGGTACAGAGTTTTTATATTCAAAGCATATGAGATATTACGAAAGAGAAAGTTAAAAAATTCGAACTAAGGTTGATCACGAAAGTAACTTCATGCTTAACAAATTTATCGTGAATATCATCTATATACAATTTTTATATTTAACAAGAAACTCAATGCATTGCATAGTTGGAGAATTCAAACAAAGTTTGCCCGTCAAACAAAGTTAATGGTGTTAATATAAAAAACTACCGTGAATACCCCTATTTTATTAAGACTTTTTATACAAGTTAAAGGCAGTACGAAATTATAATATTATGTTGGAACTTTCTGTTCTCACGCTTAATAGCCGATCGTGAATACCCCTACTGCATATATATAAAATTTTCATATTCGACAATAAACTCAATGCATAAGGCACATTCGAGATATTAACAAATAGTTAGGTGGGAAATTGAAACAAAGTTTGTCTGTCAAATAAAATTCATGGTCTCAATTAAAAAAAATATCGTAGAATACCCCTGATATATTTATTTATGCTTTTTAATAATTGAAAACAAGTTTAAGGCATTAGAGAAATTATAAAATTGAAAGCTCAGAAATTCGAATTAGGCTTATAATTTCATTTTCTAATGCTTAACCTATCGTGGATGTCCCTACTATATCTTTATAGACTTTTTATATTTGATAACAAAATCAATACATTGGACACACTCGAGGCTTTATGAAATAAATAGCAGGAGAATTCAAACCAATTCAAATGCTCTCAACATAATAAAGTATCGTGAATACCCCTAAAATATTCATTTATATTTTTTGATACTTGACAACAATTGGAAGGCTTCGCTTAGAAATTCAAATTTGGATTATTCACGAAAATAACTAAATGCTTAATAAACATATCGTGAATACTCCTAGCTATATCTATATAGACTTTTTATTCTCGGTAACCAATTTATAATACGTGGTCTGTGTTTTAAAAAATTTGGATCAGAGGGGCTTGCATGGAGTATATGTTGAAAAAAAATCTGTTGCCCCAAGTTTTAGGTGTAGGGGTTTCAAGAGAAACTGTTTGGGAAGGGCAAGGGTATTGAGCTTCATCATAAAAATGTATTCGCTTAGAGAGATCGCATAAGATTTAATGGTTTTTTCTACGTATGTAGTCAATAGTATGTAGTCGGCCGTAACCCGAGAGCGGGTTCTAATGGCCATACGATAACGATGATGATGTAGTCAATATGAAAACTTTCTAGGATTATGAAATTTTGTGGCAATTTATAAAAATGGGGGTGCTCACATAATATAGTACTAGAGACAATTTTTTCCCATATTGCACGGACTTTTAAGCCAAACTTTACAGTGTAGTTTCCTGAGTAATAGAATCTAAGCTACTACGCAGAACAGGATATAATTGCGGATCAAAAACTTTGTAATGCGTAAGTGGGTAATGCGCATTATAAGGTAATATAAAAATAATCCGTGGTTTTGCCTTTAGGACAACAAAAAGGCAATTACGATTGACATTTAATTTTTTATTTTATCTCATTGTAAGTTCCATAAATTATAAGCTGGCGTAGCTATGACAAAGACTCACCTGCTCGTTAAACCACTTAACGCACTTATTGGACAGCTGCCTGTGGTCTGTTGGATGGATGAATGGATATATATGACATAATTAAAACCCCAAAACCAATAGAGTTCACTTACAACATTATCAGCTGGCAGCGCTTGGAGCAGCGAGCTACTGCCTCCCGCATCAGGTTGCGTTGTGGTCAGGCAGGCCAACATGGTGACCAGTGCATCAAGCTGCAGCATTTGCGACATAACGCACCCGTTCACATTCAGCGCAACACTGAGCCAGCCCAGAGGTGCACTTGCTCAACTAACTCAACTGCTCACCAGGTAGCTGGAACTGCATCGAGAATTCCAGAGAGCGAGCGGGGGCTGTGCACATTGACAAAGGTCAGTCAATTAAATCATAGACGAATAGATATTGTTGCAACTTACTGTCAAGTAACTCAAAAACCTGACTAGAGAGCAGCACATTGCAAACGGGTATGTTAAATAGATTAAGCGACTTGGAACAACTCATAACTGCGTCACGGCAGTGGGCTTCAGCTGTCTAGTTGCATCGGATACGTCCGGTAGTAGCAGTTTGGCAATGGCGCTTGATGCGCTGGTAACCGCTTTGGCATGCCTGAGCAGCACTACGCCTGGTCTGGAGCCCAGTGCTGAGGCGATAGCACCGGGAATCTTGCAGAATTCTGTGGAGCCCTTTCAAATAGACAATGTAAGTGGCAAGCTGGGCATGAAAATTTTCCAAGCTAAAGTTTTAAGTTTTGCAGAGCACCGGCGGCTGTCCAGCAGCATCTCTGGGCGGATTTCGAGCGAGGTTAGTGTAGCCAGCTGCCAAATGGTATTCTTGTAATAAACTAAATGTTTTTATCCGCAGACTGCAGCATATTGCCGAGGAGATAAAGGTTCTTAAAACAGAGCTTAACGATCTGCAACAGCTGATTAATGACTACAAAAGCGAGGCTGAAAAAAAGGCAAACGAATACCCAAGTTTCGGAATTGAAGCACGCATGTAAGTAGTTGCCCAGAGGCAGTTCGATTTCCAATTGAATCATGTCCAGGGCAATCAAAACCCTCAGTTTATTTTTATTCCCATATTCTTATTTCCCTTTAAGACACTGAAACCCCTCACAGCAAGACTTTAGCGGGTAATCCCCCACTTGGGCATTGCCCCAACTAACCACTATTTTTTTTTCCACTCATATAGGGGCGGCTTTGCGCAGCCTCGGACCGTGCCAGCTGCAGCAGTGCCTATCGATAATACGCCACGGGATTGTTGGGATCAGAAGCATGGCCAAGTGCGCATTAAAATTAAGCCAAATGTTGAACCCTTCTATGTCAACTGCGATCAAAAGGAACGTGGCGGTGGCTGGATTGTCATAGCCGATCGCTTTGATGGACGCGAGAGATTTGACCGCGACTGGCAGAGCTACAAAACCGGCTTTGGAGTGCTCAACGCGGAGTTCTTTATTGGATTAGACAAGCTAAATCTGCTGACTAACAACGCTGATCACGAGCTGCTGATTATGATGCGCAAACAGGATGGAGAGAAACGTTTTGCGGTCTACGATAAGTTTAGCATTGGCAACGAGGCGCAAAAGTATATGCTCTATGTGCTGGGCACGTATACGGGAGATGCAGGAGATTCATTGCGGGTGCATGCAGGCAAAAAGTTTACCACCAAGGATCAGGATAATGATGACAATGGACTGAACTGTGCGCGCATACATAATGGCGCCTGGTGGTATGGACGTGAGTGCATGCAGAGGTGAGCAGTAGACTTGAAATATAAATATATTACTAATAAATATTATTTATTTTGTTTTTAGCAATTTATTTGGCACCTTTCAGAACAAATATGGTCAAAAGATTGGCTACTATAAGGGCATACTGTGGTATACGTTTTTGCCCGGTCCTGAAGGTTCCTTGAGCTATGTGCACATGGCCATAAGACCACATAAAAAAAAATAATTCTTGCATTTGCTTATCGTTTTTTTTTTTTTTTTTGATATCATGCACGTTTGAGTATTAGCTTTATATACATTATTATATACAACATAAGGTAAGCTCATTATATAATAACAAATACTCTCTTAACGTTAGCACAACTCAAGCTTTACTACTACGCCCTACGTATACGTAATATTTCCGCTCTAGCTTAGTTAATACATGTGTATATTATATTTATTAAAATGTTGCTTTTGTATTGCAACTTTATATAGAACTGAAATAAATTTATTCATTTAATATCTAATTCTTACTAATAATATAATAGCAGCATCTCAAATACCTGGTAAAAGGCAACCCAGTCATTTGTCACAAAAAAATACAAAGCAATAAGTTACTGACTCTTTGTATGATAATTTTACATTGGAAAGCAATTTACAGATCGTGAAAGATTTGAATAATATTTACAAAGAACAGAAGCTTTCTAAGATTAAGTTTTCACATTTTTAAATATATTCTATGAGTGTTCTCATTTAAGCCCTCCAACTCGTAAATGCTTAGCAATAGAGATAAATATAAATATAAAAGGTTTCTCATTTTACCAGATATTTACGTTTTAAAAAGCTTGAAAAATTTTAGCAGTCTTAATAGAGTTATGGGCTAGTTAGCATAGGTTTGGGTGGTATATCTTTAGGTTACTCAATCTATTATTATTAAAATAGTGTTAAAAATAGACAAAAAAGTTGAGTACAAGAGGAAATTTTGAACATCTGAAGAGCTGAGCATTATATTTATTTAATATATGTAAATAAATATAGATTTTATAAAATTTATCTAGGGCTGGTATTCCCTTAACATACATAGCCCAAATTCATTATCGAAATAGTGTTGAAAAAGCCAACAAAACCGAGCAAAATTAAAAAAAAAATATTTCTAAGCAGAACTCTGATAAGAAAAAACGTATGAACGATATTTTATATACATTAGACAATACGTAAATTTACTAATAATAAAAAATATATATTTTTAAATATATATAGTGTATAGTTTCCATTGAAACTTATTGTTAACTATTGTAATCTTTTGTAAAAAAAACAATTTCATTTTCCAAAAAAAAAACAAAAAATTCAAAATTTTTTTTAAAATCAAATATCTCGAAATTTATACAAAATAAACGCATCAGCGATGCCTTAAAACGGGATCTCACCAAGCGTAGGAGGCATCACGATCAGAGCATGCACCAAGTATGAGGTCCTGGAATTAATTAAAAATATAAAATCTAAAAAAGCCCCGGGACACGACAAAATAGATGGTACAATCCTCAGAGCACTGCCAGAATCCACAATCGAACATTTTGTAGTTCTGTGCAATGCCATTCTTCGCATCCAACACTTCCCAGCCTGCTGGAAATGTGCTATGATTGTGATGATTCCAAAGCCAGGCAAACCCGCTGGAGCAATTGCCTCGTACAGACCAATTAGCTTGTTATCTATACTATCCAAGGTATTTGAAAGAATACTTTTGCGACGAGTGCTTGGACAGCTGGATCTAAGAGGGTCAATATCAGACCACCAATTTGGATTTAGGAGTCAGCATGGAACCCCGGAACAAATACACAGAGTTGCCCATCACATATTGGGTTCTTTTGAAAAAAACAAATACTGTTCAGCAGTCTTTCTAGATGTCAAACAGGCCTTTGATCGCGTCTGGCATGCTGGGACTCCTGAGCAAGATAAGAGCAGCTCTCTCGCAATACTACAAACTGCTTTGAAGTCGCAAAAGGACAAGCTATATCAACGATTCGGCAAGTAAGAGCAGGTGTTCCTCAAGGAAGTGTTCTCAACCCCACACTATATACCTTGTACACGGCAGACATGCCGCTGCCCTCACCTAACACTGGATTGCTAATAGCAACATACGCAGACGATACGGCAATACTGAGCAGCAGTCCATCTGAGCTTGAAGCATCAGAACTACTACAGGCATATTTAGACAAGTTCAAGAGCTGGACGGAACGCTGGTGTATAACCATTAATACACTAAAATCAGTGCACATCACATTTGCCACCAGAAGAGCGGACTGCCCTGAGGTCACACTGGGATCTCCGATACCAAGAGCCACCAAAGTAAAATATCTGGGAGTCACATTTGACAGACGACTGACATACGGTCCACACATCACTCAGACAGTCAAAAGCTGTAAATTAAAGTTAAAAAAATTGGACTGGATGTTGAAAAGTTCTAGCAAATTGTCGCTTCGTAGCAAAAGAACAATTTACAATGCTATTGTAGCACCAGTCTTCACATACGCAATACCGCTCTGGGGAACTGCTGCGAGGACCCATATAAAACGACTGCAAACGATGCAAAACAAGGCCCTGAGAAGATGGACTGGAGCAGAATGGTTTGTTAGAAACGAAGTCTTGCATAATGACCTTAACATCCCTACCATAGCTGAACTAATCGGACGACACAGCTCAAGATACAGGGATAGACTTACTAATCATCCAAATCAACTTGCAACATTCCTAGCCACAAATACAAATAGGCGAAGGCTCAAAAGACGGCACCCTTTAGATTCTCGCAATGATTTAATCCTTTAAAAACTTTAAATTGTAATTGTAAATAGTCATAAATGTGAAGTTATAGATAAGTTCGATACTTATAGTTACAAGGGCAGTTCGCCAATTCATTGTTAAGGTTCCAAGTCATAAATGCGCTATAGAGTCAAAAGACAAAAAGCTGCATAAAATAAATAAAATTAATCAAAAAAAAAATCAAATATCTCGAAAAGTGTATTTTTTTTATTTTATCATAGTAGAGTGGACCATTTGAACTAAATATAGTAAAATTTCCCTCAGCGAAAACGCTCTGTTTATTTTATTTTTTTATAATTTTAATATAAATATAAATAAATTAAAAAAAACTCTTTTTTCTAAAAAAAATTCATAGCTTTTAAAGTAAGCGTTTTCGCCGAGGGAAATTTTACTATTTTTTAGTCCAAAGGGTCTACTTTACTATGATAAAATTTAGAAAATAAAAAAAAAAAAACTTTTTGAGATATTTGTTTTTAAAAAAAAAATTTTAAAAACCCTTTTTTCTAAAAAAAAACATAACTCTTAAACGGAGCGTTTCCGCTAAAGGAAATTTTACTATTTGTTTGCTCAAATGGTACACTTTACTATAAAAAAACTAAAATGAAAAATAATTTTTTAAGATATTAGATTTTGAAAAAATTTTGAATTTTTGCAAAATAATAAAAATAAAATTTTTCTAAGAAAATTTTTAAAGAAAGCCTTTTTTTCGAGAGAAATTTTAATATGTGTTAGTCCGAAAGGTCTTCTTAACTATGATAAAATTAAGAAAATAAAAAAATACACTTTTTGAGATATTTATTTGGAAAAAATTTTGAATTATGGAAAATAAATTTTTTTTTTCAATACTGCTAATACAATAGTTGCAAAGCGTCACTCATTCCGGTCATTTCAAATTTTTAAACGAATAAATCCATTCTCTTTTGACAAAGTTATGCACATTTAAAAAAAAAGTGATGCAAAATATTGACATTTACCTCTAAAACAAAATGGCGAAAAGTCCGAGAAACAAATTTTTTCCTGCTAAAAAAAAAAATACGTGTCTAATGAAATGGACCAAGGAACCGGGTGTTTTAAAATGGAAGGGGGGCATTATAAAATTATAAGCTCTATAAATATTTGGATAATCTTGATTTTTTTTTTTTTTACATATCTACTTTATTTATTGAATCTTCTCGAATAGAGACTAACAATAAGTGTTCAAATCTTATTATAATAACTTAACTAACAGTCTGGTGTGACTGTATTTGGTTTGCAGGGCCCTGAGGATTTATTGCTGGGTTGGAAAATCATTTCGCCTGAGTCGGGTTCGGCTACTAACTCTGGTTAAGCTTCTTGTCAGATGGTTTGGGTGCGTCGAGAGTTTAATGTTGTAGTTCGCTTTTTGCTGCGCTATTTCATTTTTAACGGATAGAATATTAAGATCTTTGTGGATGTGCTCGTTTCGAATATACCATGGTGCCCCAGTGATAGTTCTCAAGATCTTGGATTGAGCTCGCTGTATAATATCTATGTTGCTGCTGCTTGCGTTCCCCCATAGCTGAGAGCCATAGGTCCAGATTGGCTTTATAGTTGAGTTGTAGAGTAAGACCTTATAGTCCAGACAAAGGGGAGATCGAATACATAATAGCCAATGGAGACTGCTAGCTTTTAGTTTTAAATGAACTTTCTTGGCCTCAATATGCTTTCGCCAAGTAAGTCGCCTATCGAGGTGGACGCCATGATAAATGTGGCAAATGGGGAGGTTGTCAATCACTGGCTTGTTGGGATGTCTGCAGTGTATAAGACATATAATGTTGGTCCGAGCACGCTGCCTTATGGCACTCCCGCTTTTATGGCATAATCGTCCGACGTGGTAGCGTTGCATCTCACTGAGAGTACTCTGTTGTATAGGTATGACTCAAGAATCTTGTGGGTATTCCCAGGGAGCAATAGTTTGATTTTGTACATGAGGCCGTCAAGCCAAACTCGGTCAAATGCTTGGGCAACATCGAGGAATATTGCCGTGCAATATTCCCGACGTTCAAACGCAGTACGGATCTCTGACATTATGCGGTTTAGCTGCTCGATAGTTCCGTGGCTTTCTCGAAAACCAAATTGATGAGCTGGAATTAGGTTGTGAGCCCTCAAATGAGGTGCGATGCGATGGATAACCTTGATGAGCTTAAAAGTTTTAAGATGCTGATATTTTCTAAAGCAGAAAATAATTCAAACTTTTCAGTGTCCATCTCTGTTGTTGAAATAAATTTTTAAGTTTCTTTAACGGAAGCTTAGATGAAGATATAAAATCATTTGCGGCCTTTTGGCTCTATTCATAGTCAGACAATCTAGAATAGTGTAATATAAATGATATTTTATGTAATCAAGTTGAGTCTAATTTTTCACACTTAATATGCTAAATAAAGTCTGAGAGAAGCTACTTTACCTTTTTGACTACTACATTCACTTTATTATCTAGTCTCTCAGTTATCTCTAAAAAAATTATAAATTAAAATGATTTCATAGGAAAAGCGATGCAGCTTTATTTTCACAAGTCTGTTTTTCTCATATAGCTAAAACAATGCAATCAATTATTACAACTAATTGGTTTATTTATTATTACCTAGTAGTTGAGCTATATTATACTACAAATATATTTATGCAAATTAACATTGTATCTATAAACAAACAGGAAGCACATTATATGCATATACATATTGGGATATAATTCTTCAACATGTTTAAATCCGCTTAAATCTGCTTAAGACTGGAACTGGTTTTTAATGTAACCAATTAAGTAAGTACTATACAGTGCAAACAAATGCTAGAAATTTGCAGCAAATATCTTTAAAAATTTAATTAGTTACAAAAGTAGTTACCTGAGAAATGATAAACCAAATTTTATAACTATACAATTGCATATTTTGTAAGTATTTAGTATAACAATAGCAACAACTTTCTCAAGTAACTATTTTCGTATTAATTTATTTATCTTAAATTATTTCCAAGACGCTTTATGCAATGTTTTTATTATGATGCACACATGGCGTATACTTTCGAAAAAAAAAGTTTTGTCGAAAAACAAATTTCATAAATATACGACATAAATATCTCGCCATTCATGATTTTGAAATTGTTTTTTTTTTGGTCCAAACCAATTTAATATATGATACCAAATATGCCGAGTATGCTAGTCGCACTTTCGGGTACCCTGTAACAAAATTTTTATACCCAGTACCGTATGGTACAAAGGGTATATAAAGTTTGTGCAAGCCGAAAATGTGTGTAACATATAGAAGGAGTCGTCGAAGACACCCCAATGTTACCTAAAATATGATAAGGGTGAATAGAGAAGTCGATATACCCATGTCCGTCTGTCCGTCTGTCTGTCCGTTTGAACGCCTTGATCTCAGAGATGGTAAGAGCTAGAGTAACCAAACTTTCACATTAGATCGCATAAGCTTATTTTATTTTTTTGATATCGGGGCTAAATTACACAGGTCAACATGGTTCAGTTGTTGGAAAGCTAAGAGTCATTTCCGAAGTAATTTGGTGCGTAGAATCCGAATCCGGCTTCAGAACTGGCCCATCACGTCAGGATTTTGAGATATTTGAGGTTATGTACCCAAAAAATTTTGAAAAAATATTGAAAAATTTGAAAAGTCTTACTGCAAATGCTAATGACGTCGAAGGGATATATCTTGTAACTTCGAAAAGCCATAACTTTGCGAAAAAAAATCATAATTGATCTCTTGAACCCTTAAATTAAAGGGTAAGAGTTGTACTAAATGGTGTAACTGGAGAGAAAGACCGCCCTGTACATAACCTCAAAAGTAGGAAAAAACACCGTTTTTTGGGTACATAACCTCAAATATCTCAAAATCCTGACGTGATGGGCCAGTTCTGACGCCGGATTCGGATTCTACGCACCAAATTACTTCGGAAATGACTCTTAGCTTTCCAACAACTCACATGACCCCTGTATTTGTAGACCTGTGTTATATAGCTCCCATTGGGGTGATTTCGAAAGTTTTTTATAGTTCCCAAGCACTGTACCAAATTGGATCAAAATCGGTTGACTATATTATATAGCTCCGATGGGACCGATCAAAATAACTTTTTGTATACAAAACTCGCTATATTTCGATTTTTAATAAAGATGTAACCAGATTTGGATTTAAAAGTTTTTTAGAGTACTTAAGCAATGTGCCAAATTTTAAACAAATCGGTTGACTATATAGCTATTTAGCTCCCATAGAGCGGATCATCCAAAAAATCGATTTTTTAATGTAATTTGTTGTGTTTCGTTTGTTTGTGAAGAATTTAAGACCAAATTTGGTATTCGTAAAATTTTTATAGTTTGCAAGCACTGAATTTAATCAAAATCGGTTGACTATATCATATAGCTCCCATAGGACGAATCGTTCCAAAAAAACGGTTTTTATACAAAATTTGATGTGTTTCGTTTGTTTGTTAAGATATTTGAACAAAATTTGGCATCCAGAATTTTTTCAAGGTACCAAAGAACTGTGTCAAATTTGATCAAAATTGTTTGACTATATCATATAGCTGCCATAGGAACGGTCGGTCAAAAAAAATTGTTGCTTAAAAATTCTTCTGTTTGTGGTTTTTTATGAAGGAACTGGATTTTGTTACAAGCTAGTGGCACAGGGTATCCAAAAGTCGTCCGCTTCCGACTTTACGTACGCCATTTTTTTGTTATGTTCTACTCAGCTATCCAAGTTTAAAAATCGGGGGCAATCAACATTTTTTATTGAAATGTTAATTTTATTATATGTTTATGAAAAATATCTTTGTTGACTAATTAACCAATTAATTAAATAATAATTATAATTACCTAAAAAATTCAATAATTTTTTCTTACAAAAAAAAGTTTATATGAATTCTATTCCGGCAAATTAATTTTTAATGTACATAGTTAAAAAAAATAATACAAAAAAATTGGTTTTATATTTTTTTAAAAATATTTTAACGATTTGGGTTTCATGTACAGCTAAGGGAGGTGAAGTGCTTAAAAAAATATCAAGAGTGAAATAGTAAAGGAATATATTTTAGAAAAAATAAAATATCTTATATCTTAAAAGTTACTTAAAAACATACATAAATTTTTTTTTAGTTTATTTGTATTTACAACTTTGATAAAAAAGTATTTTAAAATGTTTTGTAATTGTTACAATTAAATAAAAAAAAATAAAATATTTAAAAAAAAATATTAACCTTCATTTAGTTTTGCTTTTTGCCACAGAGATGGCTCAGACTTTGAACTTTAAACTAGTTTTGTTTTATCCAACTAAAGCGTTTACTTCCTTCCACATTGTGGAAAGCATAATACTCTAAAATTATTTGGCTGGCAAACCCAAACAAAAAAAAAAAGATAATAATAAACAAGCAAGGAACTTAATTCTAAATTTGATTAATTTAGCTTTTAAGATTTCAAGTTATAGACGCTCAGAGGAATAAATCTAGCAATTCCTGACCATATTGGAGCTAATTTTGTTGTATCCCCATCGCTATGTTACAAACTTTGTCACAAACTTAATATACTCTTTACCCCAAAAATGCAGTGTATAAATATCAGCAACAACAAAAGCTAAAACAATGTTCTACATATAAATAAGAAAACTTTTGCCAGTGTCAATGAAGCGCAAGTAAATAAATTTGGTTCCTTTTGCATACTTCTTGTGTGAACTTTTTGACAAAGTCACAAAATATTAAACAAAGCGAAGCTCCCCACAATTGTCGAGACAAGTTCAAACATGTTTATACTTATATTCACACACATATGTTAGATACTCACACAGATACACACACACACACTCATTCATACCAATACAATGTCAAGTTCTGTAACAATTCAACAATGAAATCGAGCTGGACGCTTTTTGTAATTTTAGCTTCATTTGTAACTCATATTTTATACACTCTCTACTCTCAGTGAAGGAGTCCATACACAGTCATGGAAATTGAATAATAAAATAATAACTTGTATTACTTTTTAATAAGTTTTAATAATTTATTTTTGAACATCTTGCATTTCTAAATTTTATATTTACTTATACAAAGATATCAACGTTTAAGTATAATAAATAATATATAATTTTATTAAAGTCCTTGATTGTAATGATTATAATTTTTTTGTATGTAGCGATTAATTTTATTTACTCAATATTGGATTATAACCTTTTTGTATCGGTTAATTGGCAATAAAATAAATATATGTATATATATAAAAAAAAATAGTAACATATAAACAAATGAATATTCTTATAAAAAAAAAAATTATGAAATAGTAAATTTAAGCTTTATTTTCAGACACAAATTAAAAACTAATCTTCATCATCACTGGCAAGACTTACAAATTTCACCTCCATTCGTCGCGATTTTCGGAGTCTCCAAAATCTCAGTCCTTAATCCTCTGCATCTAAATCAACTCCATCAAACCATCTGAATTTAAAATTGATGACGATATTTCAAATATTAATTTCTATTTCTATTTAACTCTTATTTTTAAACTTTAATTTTTAATTTTTAACAAATATTCGCTTTAATTTTTAACGAAAAATATAAAAATTTTTTAAAATAAGTGTTATTTCATAATTTTTAAATAATAATTTAAATTTAAATATTATTTATGGTTAAATATAAAAGTTTTTCTTTTTTCTGGCAATCAAAAATATTCCAGGAGTTCAGATGGTCGCTTTGGATCATATCTCGGCCAGAGTGCTTGGAAGATGCGATAACCGGACACCAAATCCCATATCCCATTTCCGCAAGAGTTCTAGCCGTCTTCCTATAATTATAGACCATTATAATGGTCTTTTTATGTCCGTAACCGCAAGGCTAGCTGCCAACGGTGAACCGTTCCTGGCGCACTCGTCCGCCGCCTCGTTACCAAAGACACTTAAGTGACTAAGAACCCAGCAGAGGGTTATTAACTGGTGATGGATATGGTTGAGCGCCTTCGTCGTGTTACTGATCAGCTTACTCCTTATGGTATGCGATGATAGTTCTTTATTTGCAGCCTGATTATCGACAAGAATTTCAATGTTCCTTAGACTTTCGTCCAAGATGCCAATAAGTCTAGCCGATTGCCAGACTGAATATATTTCCGCTTGAAAAACGCTCATTAGTCGAGGAGGCGGAATGAAAGCTTCGTCGAAAGCTTCTCTGAAGAGCCTGCTCCTGTGCCCTCATCCCTTTTCGAACTATCAGCAGCCATCAGTTCTTTGCATCCAATCTTCCCTCTCCGGGAAAACTGCGACAAGGTTGTCGTCCCATTTCTGAACCGTGGAGCAGTAATCACTATCCTCGCCCTGCACAGGTATGCGTAACTTAAGTAGGATGCTTATATTACCACAAGTTGCGCTTCTAGCCGTCGACGACTTCAGGAAAGTTCCTACTGGTTCCAGGTTCAGAATAGCACTCAGACCCGCCTGAGGCGTGGATTGCATAGATCCGGTGATACCTAGACATGCCCTTCTTTGTACCCTCTGAAGGTTGTTTAGATGAGATTTGGTACTAGCCGCCTTCCACCAGACCAACGCTACTTAAGTTAGGATAGGTCTGATGACTGCTGTGTATAACCAGTGAAAAAAATGAACAATATAAAAGCTAAAATTTTAATTTTTTTTATTTATAAATAATAATACTTACCATGTTTATACTTACCGTTTTTATATTTACCGTATTTATACTTACCGTATTTATACTTACCGTATTTATTCCTACCATTCAGTTGTTATATAGTATACAGTGTGCCACAAAAGTCATGGTACAGCAGGCGATTTTACACTTAAATGCGAATTCCTCCCAAATTGTTTAAATTTTCCAAAAACTAATGATGAGGTTTTCTTAAATATATATTTTTAAACAATAAACAAAAAAAAACAACAATAACAATTAACAATAAAATTCTAAAAAAACTAAAAAATGGCAGTAATTCAGCGCCACAAAAGTCATGGTACACTTAGACGGTATACCGAATTTACGTTGTTGCAGCTGGTTTGTTTTGGTTTTTGTAACGGGACTTTTTTGTATATGCTTTGCTTTACTTTTGTATGCGTGTGTGGGAATTTTCCGCTGCCAAAATGTGCATTATTAACTGCAAACGTGACGCGTAAGCTCCTTTCAATTGAAGAACGCAAAATATTATTGAATTTACACGTAAAAGATGGAAAATCGTACTCCGAAATTGGAAAAATTTTGTCAAGACTCCAGTCAAGAGTCCAAAAGGTCATAACTCGTTTAAAAAACGAAGGTCGGGTTTAAAACAAGCGTAGGAATGGCCGTCCCGTGAAATTAAATAATAGAGACAAACGCGGCGTTAAGCATATTATAGACAGAGACCCATTTCAAAGCGCTGTACAAATCAGTTCCATTATCTCGACAACAATCCAAAAGACTGTGCACCCGGAAACCATTCGAAGAACCATAAAGGAGTTCGGAATTTGCTCGTACACACCACGACAAAAGCCACATGTCTAGAAGAAAAACAGACTTAAACGACTTGCGTTTGCTAATACCTACAGGCATCATCCCGCGACATTCTGGCGCCAAGTTTTATTCTCGGATGAGTCAAAATATAATATTTTTAGGTCAGATGGGCGTTACAGGGTTTGGCGGCGGCCTGGATATGCCTACAAACCCAAATACACTATTAAGACGGTTAAGCACGGTGGTGGTGGTCAAATGGTATGGGGTTGCATGGGTGCTGCAGGCGTCGAGAACTTGAAATGTATAGATGACACTATGGATCATAAAACATACATTGAAATTCTTAAAAAAAACATCCAACATAGTTCCGATCTCCTTGGTCTTGGGTCAAATTTCCACTTTTATCAGGACAATGACCCAAAACACACTGCATTGAATACTCGTCGGCCGACCATTCCTGGGCTTGTTTTTAACCCGATCTTGGTTTTTTAAACGAGTTATGACCTTTTGGACTCTTGACTGGAGTCTTGACAAAATTTTTCCAATTTCGGAGTACGATTTTCCATCTTTTACGTGTAAATTCAATAATATTTTGCGTTCTTCAATTGAAAGGAGCTTACGCGTCACGTTTGCAGTTAATAATGCACATTTTGGCAGCGGAAAATTCCCACACACGCATACAAAAGTAAAGCAAAGCATATACAAAAAAGTCCCGTTACAAAAACCAAAACAAACCAGCTGCAACAACGTAAATTCGGTATACCGTCTAAGTGTACCCTGACTTTTGTGGCGCTGAATTACTGCCATTTTTTAGTTTTTTTAGAATTTTATTGTTAATTGTTATTGAAATGTTGTTTTTTTTTTTGTTTATTGTTTAAAAATATATATTTAAGAAAACCTCATCATTAGTTTTTGGAAAATTTAAACAATTTGGGAGGAATTCGCATTTAAGTGTAAAATCGCCTGCTGTACCATGACTTTTGTGGCACACTGTATATAATTTTATCTTTTTATTTTTTATATAATTTAACAGTACCATACTTAAGGGTTGGAGATCTGCCGGAAACCCAAACTAAACATTTTATCAATCCTATCAAGAGATCCCGTGATCGGCGCTACAATTAAACAGGCATTAAACGATTCTAATTTTTAAGTCCACTAAAACAATGACCAAGGTATTGTCTGGATATCTAGCACAGTAAAGTTTGTTTTGTAACTATCTATAGATACTTTTATTTAGATACTAAAAATTACAAGTTTCAATATTTAAATAAAATGCATATAATTTGCAAACTTAAAAAAAACACGCTTTTTTTTATTTAAATAAATTTTTTTAATTATCCGACATGACAGCAATATCGAATTATTGAAGGTTTTTATACGACAGCTTTATTGCACCTAAACTTTAGACTGGAGACCTTCAGATTAACAAGCACTCCAGAGAGATTGAGGAGGCACCAAGCCTGGCTAGCGAAACAGCATTGTTGTTGTTGTTCTAATGCTCAAAAATTTAGCTGGGCTGAATTCAGGAAAAAACAAATTTTTTAGTTCAATTTTACCTAAATTTTGAGTCCGAAGCGAGCTCAGATACCAGGCGCACAGAATTAACAAGCAAGTTGATACCGAAAAAAATTTTACAAAATTTGGCACTAAAAGTATGCAATGGTTTTTAAGAAAAACCAAAATGCTGATGAAAAGTGTGGCATTTTTTTTGTGCAAAATATGTAGCATACTTTTAGTTGCTAATTTAAAGTTGCCTTCTGGTTTTTGTGCATTTCTGTTCGCCTGGTAGTTCAGCTGGCTTCGAGACCATTTTGTATGGAAAAATTTATTAAAATAATTTTTTTTTTTACGTTTTTTGCGTTTGTATTGAACATTCTGTGCCGCTGTAATGCTTTAGTTTAGAATGTTACTTTGTTGGGCTATATTTTTTTTTCAATTTTTCAAAATCTAAATTTTTATTGGATTTGTTTGTACTGCTGTTTCAAGGTCTGCCAAATTTCAAGGTCATTCGATTTAGCAATCTTTTAGATCCTGCAATTTCCCCAACCCATCTGAAAACTTTGAAATATAAAAGAAAGATTTAGTTTTCGTTTCAATTATTTATTTATTCAAATAAAATTATATAGCTATTACAATCCTTTTAATTTTAATGCTTACTTTCTATATATAACTAACGTTTACATATTGGTTAACAAAATAAAATTTTCAAATAATAATAATGAACAAGTTAAGTTGAATATTTAATTATAATTTTGTTATTGATATTATTATTATAAAATTATTATATTATTTATTATATTATTATTATAAAATTAACACACATTGTTAAATTAACTAACAAGCTAAAATTGAAAGTAATAAAAATAAACAATCTCAGTTTGTAAGTTACTATATTTTATTATAATTTTTGTTATTGATATTAACATATTATTATAAAATTATTTTATTATTTATTATATTATTATTATAAAAATAACACACATTGTTAAATTAACTAACAAGCTAAAATTGTAAGTTGCATTATTTTATTCTAATTTTTTTAAATGTTATTATTTTTTGAATAAAAATAAACTGAAAAACTTAAAAAATCATGTTTTTTTTATTTTAAAAAAAGGATATTTTGTTTGGCTCTAAAAATACATCAAATATTTTGCATAAATCATCTTCATATATTCTTTCCATATGAAAGAAACATTTTGTTGTTTAAAACCTATTGAACAATCTAAAACCGTTACTTAAGTTCAAATTTCGAAATTTACTAAGGAGCATTTGACAAAAAAAAATAAAAAATTTGCTACCGATTTTGTCTAAATTTTGACTCTGAACGGATTTCAGCTACCAGGCGAACAGAAATCATAAGCAAGCGGCTGCCGAATAAAAATTTTTCTAAAAGTGTCACTAAAAGTATGCCACACTTTTTTAACAAAAAATTTTAAAACGGAAAAATTTTAAAATTTTAAAAATTTGTAGCATACTTTTAGTTGCTAATTTAAGTTGCCTACTGATTTTTGGCCATTTCTGTTCGCCTGGTAGTTCAGCTGGCTTCGAGACCATTTTGTATGGAAAAATTTATAAAAAAATATTTTTTTTGTACTTTTTAGTTTTTTCAAGTGATTGGCAAAATATACAGATGCATTTTTTTTGCATTTGTATTGAATTTGTATTCTGTGACGCTGTAGTACGTGTGAATTATAGGCTCAATCGATAGGTCCGTGCCGACTGGATTAAAGTTGCCAAGTTTATTTATGTCTTTTCTTAATTTAAATAAAGTCTAGAAGCTTATAGCTGTTTTTAATCCAAAAGTTCTTCTCGGCTATTAATTTTTTAAAGGAAAAAAATAAAAAGTGCATATTTTATTTAATATTTAAGTAGAAAAGTTTATTTAACCAAAAATTAGATACAAAATGTTATATTAGAATGGTGCATAAATATAATAGTACATTATAACTTATTATAAATTAAGTACTAAATACAAAAATATTGTTTTTATTTTATAATTAAGGAATATTATAATATTTATTAGAAACTTAAACAATAGTTTTATACAAAAATAAACCAAAAAAAAAGGGTGAGCGCTAGTTCTGCCGCCTTCTTTATGGCAAATACCTCCGCATGGAAGTTGCTGCAGTGGTTCGGTAACTTCAAAGATATGTCAATGGGCGGGTAAATACGGTATACCGCGGCCACAACGCCGGATTCCATTTTGGATCCGGCTGTGAAAAATTTTATGGCTCGTTGGTCCATGCCGATTTTCCAGTCATCAGGTCCCATTAGAGTGACTGTTTTGGAGAAGTCAATTTTTGGGGTCATATAGTCCGTGCTATTATATGTGACCCCTGCAATTTTGCTGTGCCCGAAGTTCCCTGCTGCTCAGAGACGATGTGCTGTTTTCTGCGCAAGTATTCTGGCTTGAATGTCTAGGGAGTGGACTCCAGTTATTGCTTCTAGGGCCTTGGTTGGAGTAGATCTTACAGCCCTCCTTATGCATATCAGTGCACGTCGTTGAATCTTTCTTTTTGACTTCTCGGTGGGTGTCCACCATACCAGATCTCCGTAGAGTAGTACTGGCCGCACGACTAAGATGAAGATCCAGTGCATTAGCCTAGGTGACAGACCCCCGTGCTACTCAGCATCTTCTGCAATATATTTATTTTAAATAAAATATTTTTATAATAAATTGTACTTAAAATTATAATAATTCATAAATTGACATTTGATTTAAAAGCACGTAGAAGATGAATGCCCAGACTTTACCTTCGAATTATATTTTTAGCGTAGCCCAGAATATTGCCCTCCCTGAACGCAACCCCAAGCTATTATTATTAAATTGTACATAACAACATAATTTTATTAGTCTTAGATTTATGATATAGTTTTACTATAAGTGCTAATTGCTAAAACTAGAAATGTGCAAAAATCTTAAATTATAAATAACAAAAAATATTAAAGTTCTAGATCACTTAGTGGCATAAAAACATTTGTGTATATATATATTCTAAATTAACATATAATAGAGCTTAACAATCGAGACATTTTTTAGTCATAATTAAAAATATTAATGTATATGTATAGGTAGATTATTTCATAGAAATGTTTTTCTTTTTATTGTACAATAAATAAGCTTATATTTATAGCTTAAAAATTTTTATTTGAAATTCGGTTTTATATATTCCAGCAATTTGTATATTTTTTGTTTAATCCAAAAGTTTTATGCTATTTACTTTTTTAAAACAAAAATAAATAACGCATTATTATTTATTTTTTAAGTAGAAAAGTTTATTCGGAGATTAGATAAAAAATGTTAGCAAAAAGTGGTACATAAGCGATCCTTGATAAGAGCATAAGAATGGCATGGATATGGTCATCCAAATCTAGGGAACCGCAGCCAAAGCCAGCTTTAAGAGAATCCAATTTTAAAAAAACGCAGATGCCCCTAATAATAAATTCTCCACAAGTATCTCGGAATTCGTTTTGTTGGTGATAAATTAGATGAACTAAGAGGCCGTCAGACGGATCACTTTGGATTATTTTGCAATTCACTTGCGAAAACGACTGAGACGCCTTCACCTATGTGATCTCCAGACGCGTCGTCAACCAATTCCAAGTACCAATAATTAATAATAGTATTTATTTATTAAAGGAAATCTTTTTACATCATGTAAATAATATTTGAAATAAGTAAATCTTACAGAAATTACTAGTAAGAAAAATAGATTTCAAATTATTATATAATTTGTCGGAATCGGTTAAGTTATTGTAACTATTGGAATATAGCACATACATAACGATATCTTAATAAACTTTGAGATCAATAAATATACTATACTAGCCGCCATGAAAGTACAAAAATACATTGCAATAGGGCTCTTTAATAAGACTCCAATCAAAAGGCTCAAAAATAAATTCTCGTGCTGTACAAATCCTTGTGACACCATGATTGATTTTACCAATAATACTTACCGATACTTACGGCATTGTAAAGCATTTAATATTTTTATTAGCAAATATAATACAAAAATTTTCTACTTTCAAATTCAAAATTTATTTCGTTTTATACAAACAATTCTCAATAAAATCCTTTTACAAAAAAATAGCTTAAAAGTTTACGTAGTGGCAGCTGATTTGGGTCTTACCATCATTTGTACGAATTTTAATGAATATATAGAGTCGTGCCAAGTGTCCCAGGCCACACCTGCACCCCTAAGTTCATCGCGTGTTTCACCTTTCAAATAAAGACCATTTAGGTTGCTACAAAAAAGTTAAGAATAACTATTAAATGAGTTTAAAAAATAAAAGAAAGTTAGCAAAACTAAGAAATTTTGATTCACCATGCCATACTATATAAATTAACTTATTTCTCTTACCTGTAATGACAGGATTCGTACCACCAAGCTCCGAAATAATGAACAGCACAATTGTCAAAGAATCCTTCGCTGTTTGGATCATTATCCCTATCGTATGTTGCAAATTGCTTGCCCAGATGCAGTTCCAACGAATCTCCGGCATCACCAGTATAATTGCCCAACGATTTCAACTCATAAAATTCTTTTGCATTGCCAACACTGAAGTTATCATATCTTGCAAAGGCGGTTTCGCCCTCAAAATCTTCTAGGTGTATGTAAAGCTCATGTTGCTTGGAAGCCGTAATAGCATGAAGTTTATCCAATCCAATCCAGAACTCTGCTGAGAGGTTGCCAAAACCTTTCTGATAGCTGCTCCAATCACGATAGAAAGAAGTATCGCCATTAACACGTCGTTGTATGACAGTCCAGCCAGAGCCTGCCAAGTCGGCATTACATGAGACCCAAAATGGTGCCAAATTGTCCAACTTGATAACATGTATGCTGGATGACTTTTCATAAGCCAGACAAGAGTCGGGATATGATTTTGATAAATCTATTTGTGTTAGGTCTGAAAAACAAATTCTTTATATAAGCTGCTTGTTTAGGAATAATGTTTATTTTCTACTCACTTTCAAAGGCATTCACTTGTATTTTGTAATCCTCAATCAACTTGACTTGTTGCTCCAGTCTTTAAAGTTAAACAATTGTCATAAGCATAAGTATTATTATTTTAATTATTATTATCTTACCTTTCAATAAGTTTCTCATTGGCATTTAATTGGGAAGACACCTGATCATTGTCCTGAAAAAGATATTATGAATCACAAATTTTTAAGTTTTTTAATATTCTTACCGAAACTTTTAGACCCGTTGGCTGCTCAGCATAAGCGCTGCCGTTCATACAGATTCCTAAAAGAAGGCATAATACCTTTGTATTAGACATCTTGCCGACTTCAGCTTACTAACAGCTCTGACTATCGTTGCTCTATATATAGCTCTATATAGCTCTGAAAAATCAAAGCCCACAATCTTGGGGAAACATTGCTCTTTAAAGTGTTGATGGCGTATCGTATAGATTCTAAGAATTTAGTTTGAGATTTTCAGGCCCTTGAATGCTGGTATCGGAATACATTTTTTCTATACTTACAGGTGTTGCTGCTTAGTATAAGCGCTGCTGTATATATAGATTTCTAAGAGAATGCATAATACCTTTGCATTAGATTCTGGGGCGACTTCAGCTCAATAAAAGCTCTGACTATCGTTGCTCTAGTTTCAGCTGTACTCAATTTAAATACAGAATCTTGGGAAAATACAGCTATTTATAGCAATGACGGCTTATCGTATAGGTTGTAAGAATTTAGTTTAAGATTGACAGATCGGTACACATTTTATCTATACAGACGGGTTTTTCTTTTTTTTTTTGCTTTGAAATCTGCGCAAACGATATTAACTATTATTGAATAATCTAACGAAGAAGTAATAATCGTTACTGGCTCTCATTTGATTTTGTTGTTGCCATGTTGACTGAAAGACCAAATATTGTAGATTTTTGATGATAAGGAATACTGCAACGGAGTCTTCGTTATTGTAAACCAGTGTTTGACAGAGCCTGAATTCTGCTCTAGAAAAGACTAATGCGAGTTGGTGTGCCACGGGGAATAATGGGGGGAATAAGGGGAATCACAAAGCTCATTCCATGCCATTTGGAAAGAAAGAAAATTAGGCCCTTTCCACGAAGAGATCAATAAGAGATGGCGTGCCACAGAGAAGCGTTTTTTCTCTGTTTTTATATAATTTGTATACGGTTGATATTTCAATCCCTAGAGAGCTCTCATTCTTTTATATGCAGATAACCTAGCTGCTCAGAAAGTCTCTTTGGGAGTACCAAGCACCCTGTGTAACTTCGGCTTAGCTTCGTGTTGTGCCAAATAAAGGGTTTTTCAATAAGAGCGCTACTTTTTAAATAAAACAAAAACGGAAATCCAATTTCGACGGTTTTCAAGCATAACTCGGCCGATACTGCTGTAATTTCACGTTCGATATTCGTACGAAGTTCATCAATTGTCGCTGGCTTGTTGGCATAGACCATAGACTTGACGTCGCCCCACAGGAAATAGTCAAACGGCGTCAAATCGCACAACCGAGGCGGCCAATTGACTGGACCATTTCGTGAAATAACATGTTCACCAAACTTGATTTTCAATAAATCGATTGTGACATTCGCTGTGTGGCTTGTGACGCCGTCCAAACCGTAATTTTTTCGGGATGCAATGGTGACTCATGGAGTACGTATGGATTGCTGCCTGACCAATAACTCATATTTTGCTTATTAACGAAGACATTCAGCCAGAAATGAGCCTCATCGCTGAAGATGGTTTTTCGAAGAAAGTTCGGATCATTTCCAAGTTGTTGCTTAGCCCAATTCACGAACATACGACGCTTCTGTTGGTCAAGCGGCTTCAGTTCTTGCGTCAATTTGATTTTGTAAGGATGTAGGCCAAGATCTTTTCGCAAAATTCACCACGACGACGTCACAGAGATGCCCAACGCATGAGAACGACGCATGAGAGACAGATTGGGGTCTTCCTCAATTGATGCGCTAGCGGCAGCAATATTCCCGACACTACGGGCACTTTTTTGTCTCACTGGCACGGGAACCCTTTCTACTGCGCC
This sequence comes from Chymomyza amoena, assembly GCA_037043745.1. Taxonomy (NCBI): domain Eukaryota; kingdom Metazoa; phylum Arthropoda; class Insecta; order Diptera; family Drosophilidae; genus Chymomyza; species Chymomyza amoena. The sequence continues at coordinate 23,203 of JBAMAX010004832.1, forward strand.
TGTGGATTCCATTTCCACAAGACGCTCAATTGTTAATCTGGCAGGACAATTATGACGACCATAAATTGGACGTGGCGCTCTTAAAGTTAAGGCCACTGACTTCGAATTTCGAAAGTAAATTTTAATAATTTCGACTCGTTGTTGGATCGTTTATCTTTCCATAATGAAATGGCAAATTTTACTGAAGAGAAATGTCAAGAGAGCGGGAAAAATTATGGCGTCGTTTGCTGTCCCTATCGGTCTATTTATGTAGCGTCCCTACTGAAAAATGTATTAAATGTTTAATATGTTTCTTAAACGTTTATTTAGAAATAACTCATAAAAATATATTTTAATTATTCATGACGTTTGGCCGCAAGCATGCGAGATCTTGGTAGACGGCACTGACTAAGACTATGCAAACGATACTGCATTTCCGGCTGTAAAATCTTTTTGAAGAGCTTCTTCTTCGGCTGCTGAGCTGAGTCTAAATCAATAACATTGCCTCGGTCATCCGTATTGAAGGCTTCATCCTCGGCACACTCCGGACACTGTTGGGTCAAAACAATATCATTAATATCGGTCAGCGGTTCACAAATCTTCTCGATTTTTCTAACTATATATTCAGTAGGGTCGTCCGAATGGCGCTCCGTTATGTAAACGCTTGAAACTGTTTCATACATGCGTTGCTCAATCATTTTGAGGAAACGACGTGTATTTACAAGATTAACATGAGTATGATCGCCCAACAATTTGGACAAAGGTTCTGTATTTATTGCGGCCATCTCGCATAGAGATTCGATACCGTTTACCAAATTTTGTAGCTTTTCATCATTCTTATCGCGCACCTTTTTTAACAACTCATTAGATTCTTTCCTTTCGCTTAGCTCCTTTTCAAGTGTTTCTATAGTTTTTAGTTGCCTCTCATACTTATTAGCATTTCCTTCCTTAAGCGCAGTTATATCCTCGAATAGGCGATCCACAGAGTTGTTGAGTAGTTTAATGTGATAGCCCATTTCATTTCCTTTATTAAAAAAGGCAAAGTAAAGGCTCTCTTGATGCTCAAGCTTATGAATCATCTCATCCACACTGGCTGAGTGTGTATAGTGCAGAATCTTCAGCAGCACACCATTGTTTAGATCTATCTTCTGGGTAAGATGCTGACGTAATTTTTCGCGCCGCTTATACTCCTTTGGTTGTAGATCTGCTAATTCGCGCGTCTTAAACTTACAGCGCAGAAAGGCATTGTTATCGGCATCAGAAGCCATTTTACGAGTAGCACCCTGCATTTCGATCTTGCGCATCTCACGATCCTTTGCGCCACGTTCTTTCATATTGCCAGTCTTCTCATATATTTCGATACAGCCCTCGAAAGTACGTACGACGAACTCTATCGTATCGAATAAATACTTTTTATTTACTTGTGCACCATTTTCAAGTAAGATTCATTGAAGTAATTGCGTTGTTTAAGTAAACATACGATTCTGTCCCGTAGCTCACCATTTGTCTTTGTCAAGGTGCACTCCTGATGCACACTCACTTCCAACGCGTTTTCCAATAACATCATTTTCTTGTCCAACTTTGCCTTATGCGCCTGATGCTGATTATCCGGTATAATGCGGCGATTTAAATCATATGTCTCCTTGCCCACATGACTTATTTCACGATCCATATTAACTATGAGTGCTTGAGTGCTTTTATTTCCTCTTCCAGTTTCTCGTAACAGTCCACAGAGCATTTGATCTGGTTTAAATAACGTTCGTTTTGCTTAACATGAGTCTTACCGCTGGCTACCCAGATATGAGCGCGCAGCTCATCCTTTTCATCCTCTAGCTTTTTGATGGTATTATGACGGCTTTTTTTGAGTATATCTTGGCGCGACTTTACTTGGCCAGCCAGTGCATTTTTGTACTCCCGCTGACGCTTGCCGAGCTCGCGATGATTGTTCTGATAGCTTTCCAGAAAGGCAGCTTTATCCGGTACTTGAGCCATGTTTTATTAAAATAAAATTAATATTTTGTTCCTATTTGGTCGCTTGTGTTTGTTGATTTGAATAATTGTGAAGGCAAATCTTTACTGGCTGAGTTTTTGTTGAAAAGTCATAGCTTACTTTTGTTAAAGAAAGTAAATGTAATACGGGGAGATGGGAAAAGATTTGTACTTAGCAGGCTGAAGTCCGGTTCTTCTTCTTCTTCTTCAAGTCCTTCAACCCCGGGTGGGGCATAGGGCGGCGACAAACTTCCTCCATTCTTCCCGATCTGCGGCCAGATACTTCAGCTGTTGCCACGTTTTACACAGTGTTGCTGCTTCGGCTAATACTATTGATTTCCAAGTAGTTCTTGGTCTACCAACTCACCGTGTACCTTGAGGATTCCATTCGAAGGACTGCTTTACGATGCTGTCATTTGGTCTCCTCAACGTGTGGCCAATTCAGCGCTACTTCCGCTGTCCAATTTCGACATTCAAAAGCTTTTGACTCGAAAAGTTCCACTGAATATATATTTAAAATTATTATTGATCTATTCTTGGCTAACTTTTCTTCTTTCCCAAATTATCATCTCGGTAGAAAAATTCTCAAGTTTCTTCTTACTTTGTAGCTTAATTTCAACTCAAATTAGAGTTTTTTAAAATTTTCTAAAAATATGGCACCATATAGCTCATTCTTGACGAGCTTACTTATTTAAAATTTAAGCCGCCTCCAGTTAGCTAAATCAATATTGGAATTTTTTAAATTAAGCAACTGACTTACATAAGCAATGTAAAAATGTAGAGAAGTTTTAGGCACTGTACGAAAAACTTAACATCTATATAAACTTGCTACGAAAAAGATTTATTTTCATAATAATAAGTTTTCATAGTAACTTGTAAAACAACAGATAATCAGTACAGTTTCGTAGAACCCTTAAATGAAGATCATAAATCTTCCAAATCGAATTACCTTTGGCTAGTAATTTAAATAAAAATTGTTTTCTCCTTAATTTTGTATCTTTCTCTCATTGATTAAAAAAATTTATTGCAACAAAATTTGTTTATATAAAATACTTGTAATGTAACGCGATATATATGTACAAACATTTGTATTATATATCATAATATGTTTCGATTAATAAATGTCATATAACCCGTAAAAAAAATTATTAAATTATTAGAAAAGTGGTAAGTCTTGGAAATAATAGTTAGGCTTATATACTTAGGAATTTAAAAATCAGCCAGATAAAAATTCGTATCAAACATTTTGAGTACTAATCTGAAAATTACTTAAATATTCATATTTGAATCTAAGTACCCTAATTCAATATTCATAATGGTTGGAAAACACGGAAGTATAAAAAGTGTGTGGAAATAATATTCTCGACACTACGGGCACTTTTTTGTCTCACTGGTAACACTTTCTACTGTGCCTGTGGATTCAATTTCCACTAGACGCTCAATTGTTGATCTGGCAGGACAATTATGACGACCATAAATTGGACGTAGCGCTCGTAAAGTTGAGGCCACTGACTCCGAATTTCGTTAGAAAATTTTAATAATTTCAACTCGTTGTTGGATCGTATATCTTCCCAAATGAATTGCTAAACCTTACAGAAGAGAAATGTCAAGAAAGCGGGAAAAAATATGGCGTCGTTTGCTGTTCCTTTCGTCTACTTTTGTAGCGTCCCTATTGAAAACCTCGATATTGGCTTTTATCCAAACAATCAGAGCGTTAGGCAATTCTCAGCATTTCTATTCAGCTCAATTTTTAAAATTCTGGTGTTCCGAGGGAGAAATTGCGGTTCGCAATTCCAATTTAGTGCAAGGGCTAAAAACTACTTCTCGGAATTACCCTTCCTACAATCTCTAGCTCTGTTGGACAGCTAGTTTAAATAAAACAAAAAGTAACTTATCGTTAACTAAATTTCTAAGCAAGTCATAATCGAATAGATTTTGGTGTAATTAATTTAAAGCTAGGCAGGGTACACAATAGTCGGCATGTCTTGAGTGGAATTGACAAACTTGTATATCTTTTTTTTTTTTGAGTTTTCATAAAACTTTTGCTCGTTTGCCACTAATAAATTATTTCACATGAACTTGTGTGTTTTTCCTTATTATTTTTCATGCTTTCTTTGGGTTTGAAAAGAGGCGACACACGGACACAAGCTATCGGTTGAAAAAGCTGTATGGACACCCACTTGCCGCGGAGTCACCCTTGGAGCCAGATCCAAGGCACAACCACTGCATATTGTTCAAATTGTAGTATCTCTGCTTGTAGACCTGTTAGTTGTTGTTGTTGGTGTTGTCATACAATAACTACAGACCATTACATTGGTCGTTGGCGCGTTGCTTTGGACCCGGGTCCGGCTCCGGCTGCGGGTGCGAGTCCGGCCGGTCCTATGGCTATTTGTTTGTTATTCCTGTGTGTGCGCTTTGTTCATAAATAATTTGCACCACAACTCAATTTCATGAGCGTAAATCACTGTGCGGTCACTTGGCACTTTATTTTTTGGATTCCAGGGGGATGGACTAGGTTGGGCTGTTCGATGGAGTCGAGGCGATTTTCCGGAGTGGAACTGCCAATGCTGCTTATTGTTTCAATTCTTCTTTTCAAATATTTCTTAAACTTTTTGCATTTGTTTGTGTTGTTGTTGTTGTTGCTGTTGCTTGTTTGTTGTTAGTGCCATTTACCATACAATTCTTTATTTATGTGCAAAGCTAGCCCAAGAATTTCTTGGCGCTCACTTAAAAAATAAAAATAAATAAAAAAAAAACAAAACATAACAAAGAAAAGTTTTGCCTTTTGCGTTTTGTGTGGCGCCCTCGGGGGCCTTCTGGCAGACCCAGGCAATGATAGTCCATTCACTTTGTGATTTGTTGTATTTTATTTTTATTTCACTTTTTTTTTGTTTTTTTTTTTGTTTATAAAAGATTCTTATGTAGTAAAGTTAAAAGAAATATGTAGTCCGGGTGTTAAATCAACACAAAGTTGCGGCAACTTTTCAATTGGTTTGACAAATGGAAAGAAATTTACTGTATCATATCAGGGCATGAAAAATAAGTGGTTCCCAAGTCCGAAGGAGCGACAATCGTTTGACCCTTAGCTGCTTTTAAGCCAATTATGAAACAATCAAAAATATTACAAAGCAGTTTAAATTTTGTGTACCAAACAAAGGCTGCTTAGTAGTACTTCAAAATAATATTCAAAATTTATGGGTTAGATTTGTTAAATTTAAATTGGTGCGAATAGGAAACGAATGTTTTTCGATTGATTGCTTACTGGAAACCAGGGCTGGTAGGCTAGGAACGATCTATACAATTGTGCAGCTTTTAAGAACAAAATTCTCGAACGAAGCTTAGAGTGGAATGTGATAAAAAATTATTGAATCTTTATATTATATACAGGATGCGCCATTTGAATGTGGTCGATGGAAATATTGAATAACTTTGACAGATTCCAACCGATTGACGTCGTCGAACACATTTTGGAAAGGTTATTGCATTACAATTTTAACCATGAATCGATTCAAGCCCAAAAAACACGCGGAAATAGTGACAATGTTCATTAAATGTAATTGCCCGATTTTTGGGAGCGAATTTTAATGACTGATAAGTCCCATTTCACGCTATCTGGCACTGTAAATAAACAAAACTGTCGCATTTGGGGGAAAGAAAATCCTCATACTATCCATCAAACTCCACTGCATGATCAGAAAGTGACTGTTTGGGCCGGTGTCTGCTTCAATATTTCCATCGACCACATTCAAATGGCGCACCCTGTACTAGTGGGCCCGGCAGACGTTGGCATGCCCAAACTTTTTGAATACTCATAAAGTGAATAAACATCGTAAGATTCCCTAGTTGACTTATCTGAAAAAATATAAGATTATTAGATTAGTTAACAGCTGGATTCATACTTCCACCATTATTAGTCGAATGTCGTGCTTCACGGGTCTGTCTTGACCGAATTCTTTCACGTTCATTGCGATCTTCACGTTCCTGGGCAGTACGATTAGATTGATAATTAATTTGATTCGTTGCATTTCTTCCAAAAAACTTCCGTATTGATAACCTCACGCAAAAATCAGATAGGCACACAAAATTTCATGAGAAGCGGTCCAGCCGTTTCGAAGGAGTTTGGTAAAAATTTAAAAAAATATATTAAGGATGGTAACCCTTATCACTTGGGGGTATAAAAAATAGATGATGGCCGATTCTTAGACCTACCCAATAGGCACAAAAAATTTCATGACAATCGGTCTAGCCATTTCGGAGGAGTTTGGTAAAAATTTAAAAAAAAGTGTTGGGAGTGGCAACACTGGGTATAAAAAATAGATGTTGGCCGATTTTCAGACCTACCCAATAGGCACACGAAATTTCATCAGAATCGGTCCAGCCGTTTCGGAGGAGTATGGTTACTAACATTGTGACACGAGATTTTTATATATAAGATATATATTTTTTAAACTTCATTTATAATTTTTACAGACTATTGAGTACACTAGGAATAATTTGATACTAAAAGTTAGTGTAGATAAGTTTTGTCGTGTATTGTGCTGATAACTTCTTAAATCGGCAGGAGTCTACCCTAGAACTGTCTTTCTTTGTGGAATATTATAATAATAAAATACTGTTTTGCGAAAGTGGAAGGAATCTGGAAACGCAGCCTAACAGATTTCTGAGCTGACATTTGAGTATTTAACCAAGTGTCAAAGAAACGTTGGGACCGACGATAAAATGAAATATATAAAAACTGAATAAATATGGTAAGTATAAATAATTATGACACAATATTTCAAATATGAATTTATATCTAAAATTAATCAAAATAACACTTATTTTTAAACTTCAATTTTTCATTTAATAAAATTAAAAAAAAATAATAATAATCGTAGTTATCTAATTTTTTAAAGAAAAAATTAAGTTTTAATATTTATGTTTAAGTATTAATGTTTAAATTTTCTGGTAATCAAAAATATAAAAGCTAAAATTTTTGATTTTTTTTTTTGTAAATAATAATATTTACCATATTTATTATTTATTATATATTTACATTAAATATTTCTGAAAATATTACTACCTGAAAAATTGTAGATTTTTTTCGTTAAAGCTTTAAAATGTTCTCGACTTTTAAGTGTAAATTTGTCCATAATATCTAGGATCTTCCAAATCCAAAAGGATTCGTTCGGGTTTTTGCAGCTCCGCTTCGATAAAGGTATTTTGGGCTAAATCCGGAAGCTTGATTTGGGGTGAAACCGGAAGTGTCGCAATGAGCCAAACAATTGTTTTGAATTTCAGCACAGATTTCAACTGTTTTTGTATCAAAATACCAAGAAACAAATCCCCGTAAACCGGTTCTAAATTCTGATGATTTGTTTATAAATACTGTTAAGTCGACAAATGGAGTGCTCCTTTAATCAATTTCATCGCCGCAAGCGGTTCAGGGAGCAAACGTGAAATTAATTATTTCTTTATTCTTCTCATACCTCTTCTTTGTTGCCTTACGCATCTGTTCTCGCTTTCGCTCTTTCATTTCCTCTTCAGTCAAATTCAACTTCTTTCTACCCATTTCGATAAATTCCTTACTTTATAAAAACATGGGAAAAAAAACAATGAAAAACAAATGTCTTCTGCTATGCATACAACAAGTTCTACACCTTCAAAACGATAAAAAACTTTTTTATATAACAGGGACATTTAAAAAGGTTTTTGGTCATCGCAAAATTTCTTCCTCATTCATCCCACTTACCTCTACTTTTTTTAAAGTATTTTATAATTTATTAATTTATAAAACAAATCCTTTGCAAAAGACTTAGTTTGCATCGGTTGACTGTCATACATAGACTAGATAGTCTGTAGTGGTAAAAGACTCAGGTCAGGGAAAAAAAGCATCTAAGCCATAAGCTATAAGCCTTAGCTACACTAAATTTACAGTCGATGTAAAGTCCATTTTAAACTATTAGTGTTGCTGGCGGGGTTAGGGTTGCAACGTGCATGTCCCCAAACAGACCCAACGCATTCCGACTGAGCCTACAACAACTCACCTAAATCGATTCCATCTCAATGAGAAGGTTCAACATGCGGAACATTTTCCATCAATACCTATGAAATGAATTTCTTCCTCAAGATTCTTATATGGTATGCAAATGGCGATTTGGAAGCACAATTTAACAAAACACGATATCGCAATAATCTTGCTAACGGCGATAGCACTTCCAACAAAAATGATTTTTAAGATTTGTGGCTTTGAAATCAACCAGGTCTCTATGCCGAAAAAAATTTCATCCAGGAGTAGAGTGCGCTGGGCTGTTCAGAGCTTGGAGCTCCCTCTTTCCGCAGTGTAAATGAATCTGAAAAGCTTTTCAGTTTTTTTTTTACTGAAGTTGCACAGTATGGCCGCCCAGAAAAGCTATCGACAAGGAAGATTTTAATGAAGTCTTCAATGCGGCCGTACATAGATTCAAAATAGGAGCAGACTGAAACGTTCAGCTCTGGGCTTTGAGGTAAATCAAGACGCGGCAAAAGAGGTAAATATTTGGTGAACGGCTTGTCTAGAGGGAAGGCAATAGTTCTAACCAGGAGTTCTGCTAACAGAAATCACTGCTTCAGATATCATAGCTTTAGTTGTGTCTCTCCAGCTATAATGGATCAACTGTTTAACATCATGGTTTCTTAGAATCACCCACCTTTGCTTAAAAGCTACTCTAAATATGGTAACTCTACTCCTCCAAAGTATACATGGGCTGGTCAGCCAGAAGAACAATCTGAAAATCTTACGGAAATTGCTGGAAAATTCAGCCCACCTAAAGATGGATATCCATTTTGGTAGTGAAGTTGAAGAAGCAGCTAATTACGGTCAAAATGCGTGCTGCGGCAAACTACAAGCAAAATTTATTCAATTAGGATGTCTGGTTTTATTGTTACAGTCGCTCAAAGTCGAGTGTATTAACCACTTTTCAAAAAATGTCTTCTCATGTCTCAGTTCATGTTTAAGACTGTATACGGAATTTAAATGTAAAAGAGAAAAAAATGACTTCGTATCTTTTGTGGTTTTTTTCAACGAATGTTAGCCTGAAACCACTATATTGGACCACTTTTTTAACTTTGGAAGAAAAGAAAAAACATAATTCCAAATTTACATTATTTGTTTTAATATAAATAAATGCATTTCTTTCTCTTAACGCAGCCAAAACAAATTCGTTAAAAACCATAAAACCTGGCTAAAAAAAGTTACTCTCATCGAAAATTCCTCAGAAGTATCTCAGACGTCTACGCACCATAACAGAGAAAGCACACAACATGTTTAAACAAGTGTTAAATTTTACTCGAAAAGGAAACTTGGGAAAGATATTAACTTCAACGCTTGACAAAATTTTGCCACATTGTCAATCTTTAATAGAATATCATTGCTTACGAATTGCGGAGATACCAGAAAAGAACCAAAAATCAAGAAACAAGGATTATACTAAATTCAGAGCTATAAATACATGTTAAATATAACGATCAAAGAAAAACGAAGATCTTTCTTACTGCTTAGGCCTTAGGTGCCTTCATATGTGTGGGACCATTAAGATTCATTAAGACCTTTTTTTTTCAATAGGGATTTTCGTGTGGGTCACGCGTGATCCATGACAGCTGTCAAAGGCAAAGTTGTTCAGTATTCATTGGCAAATCATCATGCAAAAACTTACACCCGAACAACGTTTACAAATTGTACATTTGTACTACGAAAATCAGCGTTCTGCAAAAAATGTTATTCGTTCGCTGAGATCGACTTAAGGTCAACATAATCGACCCACCGAACCCACAGTACGTAACACCATCACCAAATTTGAAGCTCAGTATTCATTGTTTGATGATACACGACCAAATTGACCACACCCAGAGAATATAGCGGCAGTAGTTCCTCGTGGTCACGATGACCGTGAGTAATCGATTCGGCGCCGATCGCAACAACTTCTCCTGTCGTATTCAACCACCTGGCGCATTTTACATTTGGATCTCGGCTTGAAAGCATACAAAATTCAACTCAGGCAAGAATTGAAGCCGAATGACCTTCCTGCACGTCGCCGTTTTAGTGAATGGGCTCTTGGTAAGATCGATGAAGATCCGTTGTTTTCGGCCAAAATTTTGTTCAGTGATGAGGCCCACTTTTGGCTCCACGGCTTCGTGAATAAGCAAAATTGCCGTATTTGGGAGAAGATCAACCCAAAGAGGTTCACCAGCTGCCATTACATCCAAGAAACACAACGGTTTGATGCGGTCTGTGGGCTGGTGGAATCATTGGTACGTATTTTTTTAAAAATAAGCAAGGTGCGAACGTTACCGTCAATGGCGCACGCTATCGGACCATGTTCACGGTCTTTTTGCTGCCTGAACTTGTTGCCATTGATCTCGACGACATTTGGTTCCAACAGGATGACGCTCCGGTCCACATTGCCAATGAAACAATTGGTCTAATGCGAGGTCAATTTGGTGAGCGATTAATTTCACTTGCGGGACCCGTACCTTGGCCGCCAAGATCGTGCGATATCACACCGCTCGACTTTTTCTTTGGGGTAACGTAAAGTCAAAAGTTTACGCGGACAAACCAGCAATGATTGAGGCCTTGGAAGCCAACATTACTCGTGTTTTTGGCCAAATACCATTGCAAATGCTTGAACGAGTCATGGAAAATTGGACCTTCAGGATGGACCATTTAAAACGCAGTTACGGCCAACATTTGAACGAGATTATTTTTAAAAAATAAATGCCATAAAATATCCTTTCTAAGTCATAAATAAAGATCCCATCATTCTTTTGAAATTTGCATTTGCCAAATGATTAAAAAAAAAGGTCATAATGAATCACCATATATGTGGTGCTTAAACTACAATGGATAGACGGCCCGCATTGGAGTGCGACTGTTCAGCCTTCGATGTGTCTACTATCACTTGTGCTCCCATAAAGGTAAGACAGGTTTGACATTCGTATATACATTTTAGATACCTAGTACGCTGTTGCTTACAACCCAGCGTTTATTATGTAACTTAGATATTATATAAAATTTAAATATTGAATAAATAGAAGACTACTCGCAAGGATGGGAATCAGTACCAAACCTACATCCAACGCGTAATGTACTGCGTCACCATATCTATCTAGCGCGGCAGTACAATACCATTGCCTGCTCTTAAGATGTATATTCTTGTACATTATATTATAAATAAATTTACATCATTAAAATTTCTTTTATAATTGCAAAAAAAATTGAACATATTTTTCAATGGCAAATTTGTTATTGCGCTGGCAATAAAATCCAACTTTCGCAACATATTGCGCAGCTCTCAGATATCGTATCCCCATGTATAAGTTTTTATTTTAATGCCTTCAGATTTTTCATTCGAAATTCAAATTCTTTCATAACAATATCTCAATTGGTTGAAAAAATACGATTTTTGCAACGCTTTTTCGGCTTTTGTGCCACTGTAAGTCGGTGCAAAACCAATTGCTGCTTCCTATTTACTTTCTCTCTTCGAACTGCCGTCCTTTCTCAATTTTACTATCTTAAGTCATCTTAAGTTGTCTCTTTGAGCATCGTTTTCCAATTCAAATTTGATTTTTTGGTCACGATGCTCTTTTAAATTTTTCGTAATAAAATATTTTGTTTGTAACGTATTTTAAGTTAGTTTGTAAATTTGTATCTAGGTGTATATGTATAATAAAAATAACAATAAATCTTATTTGTTCTTGTACTTTCTTTTGCCAATATTGCTTAAACATTATGAATTCTATATAGTCTAGTCATATCACTAAAAAGTTTAACCATTGATATAGAGACGCGGATTATTTTAATGCTATTTTTGAATCCTGTCTTTCCAAAAACATTTATTTTGATAGTCTGACGTTATCTCAGCATTGAAAAGAAAAAAATGGCCGCCAAAATAAAGAAACTTCTTTATTTAATTGTTATTTTTAATATTTTTTCCAGGAAAACCTTACTGGAAGCCCAGTTATATGCTGATTACCGGTATCTTATTAGTTGTTCAAAATGGCCGCCGGAGAACAAAATCTTATATTAAATATTGTCCAGCTGCCCATATGCCAGCAGTCGCTTAGACTGCTTTAAACAAAATGCATACCTTATACATATATCTGCTTGATACTCATCTTTTAAGCTCAGGCTTTTCAAAAATAGGCGAATCCAATATGATCGACGAAAACAGAAAAACCCTTTTACTTTATAACACAACTTGGGCATGCAAATATAGGTTTTCGGGGTTGCAGATCACGATTCTGAGGCTAGAATTTCAAAATGGCGGATCTAAGATGGCTTGTGGAAAAGTAAATTTTTGTATATTTCCGCTTAATAATCATGTTTTAATGTTAAGCTTTTTTAAAATTCCCTTCGCACACTTTGCATCAGAACTCCTAACTCTTGTTTAGATTGCCATTAAAAAGGGGACTGTGTTTCCTTGTTATTCCCCAAAAATGTTTTTGATGCTCTGGGCAAATGTTGTCTTCCAAAAATACCCGAGGCATATGCAACAACTTTAATGCAGCAACGGTGGCAACAACAACAACAACAACTACTAAGCATGCCGCTCATGAAAATGCAATAAAAAATACATTACACTAAATTCTCATATTTCGTCAGCGTAACCTGCTACGGCAGATCCAGAACAAACAAACGAACTACGAAAAAAATAAAAAAAAAGGACTAAAAGGCTGCAACAGGAGTGTAACAACAACTAAGAAAACAGACTGGCAGGCTGGCAGTTTTTCGACGGAGGGTCTTCGTTCTGGCGACAGGCAACAATAAATTGCAATTCCAAGTCACTTAAATTGCAACAAATAACACGAGCCAACAACTGACAGCAAGACGAGGCAGACGCAGACGTGGCAAGCACGAAATGTCAACGTGTGGCAACAACAACAGCAACAGCAACAAGAGCAACAAAAAGGCTGGCAACATTCTTTGACTAAGCTGGTTGAGGTGTTTCAAGCCCAATCCCGAACTCTATTCCGGCTCTATGTAATTTTTAGCACAAATTTATTTTTTGCCAGACCATTTGGTTTATGCGGCAGCGCCCAACGCCCCTGACGCCCACCCAGCAGCAATTGCTTCCTTGACTTACAACAGCAGCAGGGACAACAACAAGTGCTTGCAACATTATGCTGCAAGTAATCTAAGGCGAAGTTTCCACACACTACATTTTGAATATAATCAAAGGAATGATGACTGAAATTTTGGACTACCATAAATACAAATTTTAATAGGAGCAGTTAGATGTCCTGCAGCCATTTTTTTTTTTAAAGCTAAAGAAATGAGAATAGAAGCTGCTTTTTAAGAGAAAGGAATTACAAAGATACTTTTTCAAAAATGCCAACACTTGCTCCTTTATTAGGCTCACATAAGCCAGAATGCTTTCAAGTTCAGATCTCTTGCCCTCGCTCTCGATTATCTAAAACCAAGTCAACCAAATATAATCTTAAAAGTATTAAGCTTTTTGTAAGGGTATAAAAATTGTCAACACTGATGCAAGATATTTACCAGACTAGAGCAACTGCTGTTGTTGTTTTTGCTGTAGTTTTTGTTACTGTTTTTAGCATTGTTGTAGTTGGGCTGACAAGTTGACGCTTTCCCGCTTTCTTGCCATAAAAGTTGGCGTATATTGTGTTGAGTTTTTATGAAAAACTTCTTGATTTATTTATATTAAGAATTATGCTTTGCTTATTGCCAGCTCTCTCTCTCTCTCTCACACGTATTTATACAATAAGGATTCCGGAATTTGCACAGCATAGAGCCATAAAATATTTATTTAATGTCATTTTCTAGTTTTGGGTGGCGTGGGACGTACGTATACGCCATGTGGACTGACTTTTATTATGTACAAATTAGTTGCACAATTGCGAGCTGATGTATCACAAGCGTAGGAGTTATTTAAACATAAATATTGCACTTAACACTCAGCTGATTGTCCTTCAAGATGGCGGAATGAAATAGGATATATTATTTATTTGTTGCATTTTATCATATAAAGAGTTGTACTTTTTGTAAGGGCTGGCTGGAACAGTAAAAGATGTTCTAAAATGCTAGTATCCCAAAAAATAAAACTTGAAAAAAAAAAATGGAAGCTTTCAACTCATAGATTAAGGAAAGGTTCTTTCAAATTTGGTCGGGAAAATTGATTTTTTTCTACAAAAAAGGACAGCTACATATGAGTAGAATACGTACGCGAAAATATTTTTTGATGCGATCGATTTTTATAGGAATACTTTAGCTATCAAGAAGTTTCTGGGAATTTCGATTAAAAAGGCAGCGGAAAATGAATCGGCATATTTCTTTGTTTATTATGTTGGTAGAACTGTTTTTGATATCTGGTCATAATTTGAGCGCAATTGCCTTATTAGTATTGGTTTGGCATCTGTTGTTGTTAGTCGAAAAAAGGACTTCGATTTTTGTAATGGAAAAAAACGTTTATCAACGAGTTTGTTTGAAATTTTGTGTTGCGAATGAAATTTCGTGTGCCGATTCACTTAAGATGTTGCGAAAGGCCTTCACTGAGGACTGTATGTCCAAAACTCAGGCATACGAGGGGTACAAATTGTTCAGAGAGTGTCGTGCAGACGTCACTGATTTGCCTCGGTCCGGTCGTCCTTCAACATCAAATACCGAAGAAAACATCAAAGACGAGTAAAGAAAATTGTGCTCGAAAATCGTCGTGTCGGTATTCGTGAGATTGCTTCAAACCTTGGCATTTCATATAGATCAGCCGAACACATTTTGGTTGAAGTTTTGGGCCTGAAACGCGTCGCGGCCCGACTCGTGCCAAAAACGTTGAATTTTTTTTTCATTATTTTGGAATTTTTGGCCAAATAGTCAACGAATGTCGTCGCTCAGGCTCCATATACGGTAACGCATGACTTTTTCCTGTACCTCAAACTCAATTTGACATTGAGAAGCGTTTTGACACCATTGAGATCATCAAACCAAATTCAAAGAAGGAACTCAAAGCCATCCCTGTCCAGGCCTACCAAAAGTGTCTGGATAATTGGATCAAGCTCAAATTATGACAAGATGTAAAACACAGTCCTACCAACCTAATAAAAAAATAAATATACCGACTTATTTTGCGCGCGCCTTTTAAATTCGAAATTTTCCGAAACTTTTTGGTAATTTCTTTATTCCACAACTAATGGACTCGACAGAAGCCTTTGATATGATTGCTAACATGGCATCAAGGAGAGGATTTTTGAAAAACAAAGGTAGAAAATGCAAAATTTCTATATTCGATATAACAAAATTTTATGTTGCTCATTGGCAAACAATACCCGATTTTAAATAAAAGGAATTCCTTTGTCTAAGATATCAACTTACAGTGCCTTTACGCAAAGATTTACGGATGTTGAGTAATCGGATAAATATTTTAGAGCGGCATAAACTTAAACATCAGTCTACCATCGAGCAAAGGCTGCCAATAAATGTTGGATGTTTCTAGCAGTTGTGAAACTAAATTTATACTTTTCGAAGCAGGAACTCCGAACATTCCGAATATAGTTGCACAAATGACATTCAAGCTAACTCCGCACAGCTAATCCATCTAACATAACCAAGAAAATTAATTGAGAACCTCGGTAGCTATATCCAAAAATAAGGAAGAACCCCTAAAAACAAACTTTATAGTTGTCATCGAAATAGGTAGACTTAAACATACACTATTCTGCAAAAGATTATGACAAAGTTTTCCATTTGATGGGAGAAGAGCTTGTTCTGCAACAAAATAACAGCGTTAACTTTGCAAAATTTGGAAATAACAATTTTTGTGAACATAGCAAACCTTCGAAAAAGCAAACTTTTGTCAAATAAAAAATTTATTTCGACAGAAGCACAACTAGAAATAATTTCCGTAAATTTTAATTCTGTATTTTTTTATAAGTTGAACTTGAGAGGTAAGTAATTAATCCCTAACAAAATTTGTTTACACCAATATATGTTCCTCATTTTTAGTTGTTGACGATTACAAAAATGCCCGTCAACCGAGGATCTAGCAATCCATATTGTAATTGTAATACGTAATTGTACGATTGTTTCGTATATACAATAAAAATATTGCAAATAAATATCGATTAACAGAAGCGTGTAAAAAGTGGGACCAGCTCTCACAGGCAGAATAAGAGCAGTTTTCCAAGAAAAATCTGGCCAAAGATCGATTAGTAAAACGACAACTCTGCAAGCCGGTTAAGAATAACCAAAAGCTGCCGCTTCCAAGCCCAGTTAGGGGCCCAATCAACAGCGGATTAGATTGTAACCGGCAGCGCAATGTACAGGCTGAAGCTACTCCTGGTAGTTCGGTCAATATCGGGGTAAACAGAGCTACTAACCAATCGGGAGTGAATGATGAGCAGAGTGGAAGTTCCTCTAACGCGCAACCAGCCGGTCCAGATCCTAATGAAAATGACGAAGAGGATAATGGAAGTTCGGAGGAGGGAACAGATGAATCACGTTTAAGTACAACCTGGGGTTGGATATTCGGCCCAAAAGCCGATTTCAATTAAAAAGCTTACTTTTTTGAACTTCTAAGGAAGTAAGTAAAAATGTATCAACATGAGGTCCTTTATAGTCTGAGCATAGTACGCAAAATTATAAAAATAATAATTAATCGTCATAAAAAATAAAAAATAAAGAATTTTATCAACATCCACCCATACTTCAATCCAGGGCAACCACACATGATCTCAGCCCTGGCCGTGCACAACTTGGTGTAAAATTTACTCTGGGTATTCCAATGTGAAATGTTTTATTTTAAGGGTAATCTTGTATCTATCATGAACAAATTTCATAATTTTTTTAAAAATTTATTTTGTTTTCTTATATTTAAGAATCTAAAATTTTACAAACATTAAAGATTGGAAAATAATTTATTATATGTATTTATTTATTAACTTCTTGAACCCTTCTCCAGAAATCACAAAAATATGATAAACGTTATATTAAGCTTCTCAATCATAATTTCTTCTAAGTTCAGGATCTGAATAAATCTAATAATTACATACTTCGTAATCCCAAAG
>JBAMAX010004833.1:0-37093 GCA_037043745.1 Chymomyza amoena
CAATCAACAAACACAAGCGACCAAATAGGAAGTTCAGTATAGGCAGTATACTAGGCAGTATAGATTTGCCTTCACAATTATTTATTTTATTAAAATAACATTGTATTTGTTTCTGCATTTCCTATTTGGTCGCTTGTGTTTGTTGATTGCACAAGCGAACAAATAGGAAATTCAGTAAAAACAAATAAAATGTTATTTTAATAAAATAAATAATTGTGAAGGCAAATCTTTACTGCCTAGGTTATTGTTGAAAAGTCATCGCTTACTTTTGTTATAGAAAGTAAATGTAATACGGGGAGATGGGAAAAGATTTGCACTTAGCAGGCTGAAGTCCGGTTCTTCTTCTTCTTCAAGTCCTTCAACCCCGGGTGGGACATAGGTCCAGTTACAAGAAATATATATATAGTATACATATATACATACTATAATGACTATCAAACAAACTTATGCACATAGCGATTAATTTTGCTTCTGTTTACACTGCACTGCAATATATAAAATGACTTTTTACTAGTTTTCCACTTTTGTGCAATTGTGGAAATTGTTGTTTATTTTGTTAATAATTACTTATTACACTAACACCTGGTGCTACGAATAATTTATATATATTTTTTATTCCTCGTTATGAAAAGAAAGCTTTTTTAGGCGTGATTTCGAATGAATAAGCAATATTAGTAATTCTATAGTTTGCTCTTCTTCCATAAGCTTGCAAAGGTCATTTATATCAAGGGAGTACTCAATTTTGTTACTCGTAGTGGCATTCGATGGACTTAAGGTCAGGGCTTGCATAAATCTAGTTAAACGGCAATAGGAACTATAAAATACTCACGAATTATCCATCTAAAACCTTTTTTTTTTTTGCAGATGTCGTCTCAAACACCCATATGGGAGCTATATAATTTATCCCCGATATCAAAAAAATAAAATAAGCTTGTCTCCTATGGTATAATATGGGATCTAATGTGAAAGTTTGGTTACTCTAGCTCTTACCATCTCTGAGATCTAGGCGTTCAAACGGACAGACGGACGGACAGACGGACATGGGTATATCGACTTCTCTATTCACCCTGATCATATTTTAGGTATCTTTGGGGTGTCTCCGACGATTCCTATATGTTACATCCATTTTCGGCTTGCACAAACTTAATATACCCTTTGTATAATACCATACGGTACAGCGTATAAAAAGCCTGATCTCGACCCGAAGAATATATTGTGCTCCACCTTATTTAAAAAATTTGAGCGCAATATTTTTATGGAGGTGATGTCGATCAGAGGCTTTGTGTGTTTTTTATAAGAGGTTCACAACTTTAAGTGGGCAACATCGATTTATCTAAGAACCCATTTAATAGCTGATAGTTGCTTTTTATTGAGTTGGGTTTCAAATTTTACTATTGATAGATTTATATCAGCAACGCTTGTAAATTTGTTTTTAACACAGTAGGCGTTATTTGCCTATAATTTCTTGCTGGTAAATAAACTGACAATTCTTTTCCTAAATAATTTTTTTTAAAAATTTTAATTATAAAAAAAGTTTACATTATATTAAATGGTCGGAGGAGATTTTGGTTTGGAGCAATGATTGATGCAGCTTCACTCCGATTTTGTGGTAAATCATTCCGCCACTCTTTGAACTGTTGATCTTCTTGACCTTGCAGCTGTGAATGAAGTGGTCCTGCTCGACTCTGCTGTCATTGCCGGCTAGCCTTTGGGGACTGTTCTGCTTCGATCTGGTGCGGCTTTTCTGGGTTATTGTGGTCTCCTTCCTGGAGCTGGGGCTAACACCGTTGTCCATTCTGTTTTTGTCGATACTTATTTCCCCTTTGGAGCTGCTTTATGGGATTTTGCTTTTTGCTATTGACATACCATCCCTGGTTTTCTTCCTCTTGTTGCTGGGACTAAGGCTCTGGAAATCCTTGTTTACAAAAAGGAAGAGGAACCACAGACTTTCTCTTTGTCCATTACTGGCTAGAGTCGAGTCCTGTCCTTGAGTGGAAACTACGCAGATATTATATCAAACAACTTGGACAACTCTTTAGACATAGATGATCAAAATAATCTGCGAAGACGCTAATCCGAGCAGTTCTGAAATAATGAAAAAAAATTGTGTAGCACGAAGGCGTTTGACGTTTTAATTTACTTACATTGAGTGGCATCTACTTGGATAGAAGATGATCAAAGATCCACCAACGGCTTAAAAGCTGCAATGAGTCAGTCTTTAGAAACAGATTAGATTTTTTCTGTGAAATTGGATGATATGATTTGCTTATTATGGAAGCGTCAAACATTTTGTGGATCTCCAATTTGCATTGAAAGATTTTTGCCAAATTAGGTTACGATACCTTCATAAACAGTCTGTGGGTCCTCTTCCGTTTGTAAACAAGAATTTTCAGACCCACATTCCCAGCAACAGCAGAAAGAAAACCAGGGATGGTTTGTTATTGGTAAAAAGCAAAGTCCCAAAAAGCAGTTCAAAAGGAAAAATAAGAATCCGACATAAATCGAATGAAGAACGGTGTTGGCCCCAGCTCCAGGAAGGAGAGCGCATCAATCACTTTGATTTTGCGTGTGTTTATCATATTTAGTTGTGAATTAAAAAAAAGTCTTTCTTTTTTGATTCGAAATAACTTTTTACTTTACGTCGTATGGCTAATTTGGTTCAATATAAACATAATTATAAAATAAAAGATGGTGTTGCTTACACGGAAGATGATATCGAAATACACAAACTATACCTGTATAAAATTCCCGTAGAGGTCAGTCAATGAGATTTATACAAGTATTTCCATAAGTTTGGACAAGTTATACGTGCTCAAATGCTTGGTGGAAATAATTTTGGACACAAAATCGCTTATGTCCATTTCTCCAATCCCCGTGATGCGGTCAAGGTGTTAGCTCGTTCCCATGTGCTGAACAAACGACGCATAGGAGTCAAGCCCAGTGACAGCTGGCATCAGCCAAATGCGTATTCACCAAATTTTACCCGCAAACCTCAGCTTCCTATCGCTGATTTGAACGATTCGGTGCCATTGATATACACATTAAATCAGTATTGCTTTCAGTTAATACTCGAAATGCTGCCATTGATAGACCAGGTTCGCTTTGCACGCTCCTGCATTCGTTTCAACGTCTTGTACCAGCTATGCTATACAAACTTGCTTAAAGCATACATCATTTAACGAAAATAATATTAAGAATATAATAGTATTCAGTTATTTAGAGTTTAGTATCAAGAAATAAAAGTGAAAAGTAGCCTTTGGGAATTGGTTTCCTGTGCAATCTAAAACATAATATAGTCTCAAAGTTTTGAAAAGTGTAGAGCACCGCTATGTGAAAGAAGTGATTGGCCATATCCCGCTTATGCATAGCAATCGATTCATCGAATTCTTCAGCAAAAATTGCAAAAATTTACAGTAATTGCATTTGGAAAGTAGCGCCTTGTCTAAAATTGACATGAAAAAAATCTTTGGTAACTTGACGAATCTCGTGGATGTAAAATTGCAAAGTTGCATGTTAAAAGCATCGAATTTGTTGGCCCTAAGAAGCCTAAGCCAGCTCAAACATCTGGATTTGTCCGAGAATATGGAGTTAAGCGGGGAATACATGCATCAACTGCCAGCACCAATTGAAACGCTGAATCTTTTTATGGGTATAGAGGTAAATCCAAGGTTTTTAACGAAATTGCCACTACTGAAAAGCCTTAATTTGTTAATGGTTAAACCATGGAAAACACAAGGCTTCAAAGAAATGGTTAAGCATTGTCAGGTTCTGGAAGAGCTTCATATAAGCGTGCCTAAAAAAGAAGCCTATGAAACATTGGCACGGCTGCCCAGCCTTACAAATTTGTTATACATGAATAACACAAGTCGGCACAGTTAAAGCATTTGTAAATTCTTGGTATTGAAAGCGCTATCTCTTGAAGAATGCTGCAACAAATGAATCAACTAGGCGCACTGCAATTCCTTAAAATACCTCGAAGCCAAAATTTTTCTGAAAAAGACATGGAGTCACTCTGTGATCTTAGCCAATTGGAATACTTAGATACTTACTTAGGTAATTCGTCTGGTAATTTATTGTCAAAATCTATGTCAAATTTGTCTGACCTCTTGCGACAAAGTAGACGATGCACTAGTCTACGAAATTATTGAGAAGATTCAACTACAAACCAAAAAAATAGATTCTACACGTAAGCTGCCCATAAAAATCTACGCTTGCGATACATCAATGACTGAACATATTTTTGACAATCCGGACTATAAAAATGCCAAAGATATTATTAGCGTCTCATTTCTACCTTCATGCAATTTCAGTCAGCCTGAATTGCAAGTCAATTTTGAAATAGATATTGATTCAGATGACGAATACAGTATTACAGGGATCACTTTAATGTTCAAATCATTTGTCATCGAGTTGAGTCGAAAAGAATTATATTTTGTTGTATTTAAAAATTTGGAAAAAAGTCATAATGTCCGATTTTATTGATATGCCTCATGGCCGCACTCAAAGTGGTTGCCCCTACACAGTAGAGGCACGCAATGAGGTGCGCAAAGAAGCGCAAGGACTCCGTGACGCAAGTACGAACACTGAGATTGAATGGATAGTTTTTCCGTGCTGTATTTGCCAGGAGGAAGCCGTCGTACCGACATGTACAAATGTTGGGTTTTTAAGTGATAATGAACTTGATGATGAAGGTGCCATTGATTTCGAAGATTTTTATGATAATATGTTTGATGATGATTCGTTTGACGATGATTCGTTTGATGAAGATTCGTTCGAAGTTGATCTATAAATGTAAATATTATAAACTTATTTGTACTTAACAAATCGAATTATGTATAAATGAAAATTGTGTGAAATTAAAATATTTGTTTACCTGGTACGCCTCTTATGAAATAAATCGTATGAAATAAATAAAATGATCCACAAAAGCAGCACCACATCGAAGCAACCCAGGCCCCAAATGGTAGCCGGCGACGACAGCAGGGTCGAGCAGAAATACTTCAATGACAGCTACATGGTCAAGAAAAGCAACAGACCAAAGAATGGCGTAAAGATCCACCACAAAATCAGAGAGAAGCTGGATCAATTGTTATTCCTCCAAGGGCAGCGAATCATTATCGTTGTGTACTTTGCCATCCAGAGTGAGCCAAGAGCTGATTTCATCTTCTCCGACCATTTACTATAACGTGAAACTTTTTTTATAATTTAAATTTTTAGTTTTTATAAGCCACAACACTTTATAGAAAATACTTACAATTTATTTTTTTAGTGTTTACTGTTGAATGTCTTAAACTATAATGAAAATAAATGCCAGTTTCGTGGCCAGCAAGAAAATTTAGGAAATAACGCCTACTGTGTTAAAAACTTGTACTTGGTTCGTGCTAAGTACAATGGGATAAAAAGGTTTTATTATGCTTAAAAAAATTATTATATTTTAAGTTTGTGCTAGCCGAAAATATATGTAATATACAGAAGAAGTCGTCGAAGACCCCCCAAAGTTACCTACTAGAGAATTGGATATATGTCTGTCTTTCCGTACGTATGAAAGCTTAGATCTCAGAAATAGTACGAGATAGAGCAACCAAACTTTCAGATTTTATCCCTTATTTTTCCATAAGAGACAAGTTTGTTTTGCTTTTTTGATATCGGTGTTACATTATGTAGCTTCCATTGAGGTGTTTTAAACGACCTCGAAAAAAACAAAAAGTTTTAGATCCATAATTCATTTTTTTATGAAACAAATTTGGCACTTAAAAGCTTTTTATATTTCCCAAGCACTGTATCAAGCTTTATCAAAATCGGTTGACTATATCATATAGCTCCCATGGGACCAATCGGTCAAAAAACATTTTTTGAAAAAAATTCGTGGTGTTTTGTTTGTTTGCGGAGATCTTGGAACCAAATTTGGCATTCAGAATGTTTGTAAAGTACCCAAGCACTGTAACTAATTTGATTAAAATCGGTTAACTATATAGCTTCCATAGGAACGATCGGTCAATAAATAATTTTTTGAACAAAATTCGTTCTCTTTTGTTTGTTTGCGGAGATATTAGACACAACTTTTGCATTCAGAACTTTTTTAGAATACCCAATTTTATAAAAATCGGTTGTCTATATCATATAGCTCCCAATGGAATGATCGGTCAAAACACATTTTGGCTAAAAATTCGTTTGTTTTTGGTTATTTATGAAGGAACCTAAATTGACAATAAAATTTCTTTTGTTGTTTTTAAGCAATATACCGGATTTCGTTGCAAGCTAGTGGTACAGGGTATCCCAAAGTCGTCTGTAAAAAATCACAAGTATTAATCCTATATTATATATTAATTTTTTAAGCGTCATCTCAACTTAACTTAAAAATACAAGTTTTTTTGTTTTTTGGGAATCTATACTTCATCAATATATCACGACCATAACTGTGACGAGAGTATTCAATATTCTTTATATTAATTTTTTAAGCATCATCTCATATTTAGTCGATTTCGAGATTGTCATCTTTAGAAATCTAAGCCAAAAAATACTAAAAATAATTTGAAAAAAAATAAAATTTTCAATCAGATCTTTCAAAAAGAAAGATACCTGAATGTGCAAAACTAGGGTATAATTGAGGAAACGCCTTTAAATATACGATGTGCTCTTTTTTAAAAAGAGTGTGCGTGTTTATTTGCAAATAATTTTGAGTCAAATATTGAAAGTTAATTAAATTACCAATTTGCAGCTCTTAACTCTAAGCAACTTAAAAAGCATCGTCATTCATCGATTGGATTAAGGGTTAGCAATGGCTTATTCGTAGTCCTTGCCGTTCTGCTGGGAGTTCTTCCAGGCGGTGTGCACACCGTGGTAGTTGTTTTGCTTCTGGGCGGGTGCGTTGCGGCCAAATGGGCTCTTGGGGTTGACCTGGAGCATGTAATCACCCTGAATGTCATAAGGAGTATCGATGCCCATGTAGGTGCGCTTGCCGAAGCCATCGTTGTTCTTGTACTGTTTCAGGCAGTTGGCTGGAACGGCAGGGAAGCTGCACTCATTACCTATTTGCCATAGAAAGTCCCTATTAATTAAAGGCCGCCGTTCGAATTCGGCTATAAGCTGTAGGTTCTGTTCGAACAGTTATTAATAGAGAATTCCCATGCCCCTCCGGGAATTATTATTTATTTGCTTAAGCAATGTCGTTTTGTCTTTTAAAAAAACGCATTCAAACTATAAAAATCTGGACCAATTAGAGGTAGTAAACAGAACACAGAGACGTTGCTTCCAAAAGCGGGCTAAGTCTCGATTTTTCCGGGCCAGTTGGTCACAATATTTATACTACAATAGCTCTTATGGTCACTAAGATCTAAGCATTGAGACAGCCGTGCAGACGGTTGGTCAGAGGAGCAGACGAATAGATAACTTTGGGTGTTCTTCGTTGTATCCTTCTTTATATTACATACTTATAATATGTGCATATATATGCAAACTAAATATACGCCGTATCGTTGGTATAGCGTATAAAAATAACAATTTTAGCTATTCTGACTAACTCCATTTTGTTTTTTGGCATTAAAATACTTTTTCCTTTTTTTAAAACCAATTTATTGTTACTCTTGCATTAAGTTGGCAGCACTGCTTAACAGTAACACTTACTTCAAGCTTTTATCACAAAGCTTTAAAGCTTTAAAGTTAACTAGCAACAAGCTTTATGCCTTGACAGCTGTTAGGGTTGCCAGCTGTGACAAACAAAAATGTAATTGCCTGCCAACAGGCGCGGCCTTTTGAGCTACCCTGGCAATCCTGTTGCCAACAGCGTGCTCTGCCTGCTGCTGCGCTGCTCAGAGTTTTCAGTTGTTGCTGTGCGCGCTTCACACTCGACGCTTCTAACGCTCGCACTCCTTGAAAACGCGTACGCGTCTGTGTGCGTGTGTTTGTGTGTGTAGGTGTTAGTTTAAGTCTGTCTGTGCATGTATGCGTGTGTCTTAAGGGTGAGGCGCGGGCAAATTTTCGGGCAGCGCATTTATAAACACATCAAATGTTTGGCATTTTTTTTTTTTACTCTAAGCATTAAATCTAAAATTGTTGTTTATTTTTGTGCAGTGTCTGTGTGTGTGTGCATGTGTATATAGGGTATATAGCTGTTATTCAAGTATATAAGCGAAAAAAGTGCACAGAGAAAGTCAAAAAGTGGCGTCACACAAAATTCTGGCCAAAAGAAAATTTTCTTGGCGTCGCGTTAGCTGTGTGCGCGTGTATTTACTAGTGTCTAAGTGTGTGTATGTGTGTGTGTGGAAAATAAAAGAAAATAAAAGAAAAACAATAGATTTTTATATGTAACATAAACGTAGAATAACAAGCAGCAGGCGATTGAACATGTAACGCATGTCATTGCCATTTGTTGTTGTTATTGTTATGTACTAATGTTGTTTTTGTTGTCATTGGCAGCACATGATGGATTTTCCCCCGTATACTTACATATGTATGCAAGTACATATATACATAGACAGTGTCTACATGTACATACACTGAAGCAAAAAAGTCTGCACACAGCTTTGCTTAAAAAAAATTTTTTGCTTGGAGAGCATTTTGGTAGCTCTAAAATATCTTTTGTCATTTTTGGTTGTAAATAATTGTCTGTGTATGTGTTGCCTGCCTAAGTGCAACCCTGGTTATATGACGATTTTGTTTTTTTTTTAGGGATTTTTTCTAGTAAATGCGCTGAATTTGTTTTCCAGATAGTATTGAAGTTTCATTCGTGTCTGCGGACTTTTAAAAATAGAAAATTTTATTTTTTCTAAGCGTTAATATATTTATATACTATTTATATGAATACAACATTTTATAGAAGAACTCTGCTAAAATTTGAAGCTCAACTCTATATAAAAAATTAACAAACTAAGCTCCATGGTAACGTTGATAAATGCGTTTTAGTGTGAGAAAATTACAAAATTTGTTTTAATTAACTAGAATATGAAGAGTTTTTTTTTTAAATTTTTTCTCAAATATTTAAGCTTGTGGCTAGACTTTTTTGCTGCACTGTATGTATCAACGTACGCCATTATGGTGTCATCTATTTGCACACATATACACACAGACACAAAGTAGCCAAATATTTGCCAGCTTAAACGGCGCCTCAGTTTATATAAGTTAAACAAAAAAAAGTAGCAAAAAAAAGGCACAGCTAAGCTGCATTTTTTTTTTTGCAATATATATATATTTCTTTTTTTTTTTTGTTTTATTTAAACAAATTTTAAAATTCCAGCCAATTACATAGAAAGCGCGCGCGCAAAGTGTCTTCAAAGCATAAAGTTGAATAAAGACAGCACTAAAGTATGCAGCAAAAAATTGCATTGTCTGTCAAGGACAAAACAAAACGCCCTAGCATGTAGCGCATATGTATGCGTGCGTGTGTGTGTGTGCGTGCGTGCATGCGTGTGTGTGAGTTGTTGTTATGTTGTTGTGCTTTGTGCGAATGCGTGTAAAACGACTAGCAACAACAACAACGACAACAACAAAAGGAACAGCAACAAATGCAAGTAGCACAACAGCAACAGACAACAATAAAAAACAAAACAAAGCAAGACAAAGGAAGAAATCAGCAACACAAACGAAAACAACAACAACAGGAACAACAAGAACAACTACAGTAGTAGCCTAGGAGGCTGCACGGCCATCAAACGCCATCAAACGTCGACCTACCCCTCGCCTGTAGTGCACACCTTGGCGCCAGCCCGTCAGCCCATCAGTCAGTCAACTAGACACTCGGACGGACAATCCACTTAGTCAGTCAGTCAGTCAGTCAGTCGTACGGAGAGCCGGAGAGCGTCCACACGGCGGCCATCATGTGGTTTTCCGCTCTGCTGCTTTCATATTTACTGCTATTGCTGTTACTGCTGCAACCAGCATACGTAAGTTCCGTTACTACGCCCAGTCACGGCCAATGCAATTATAAATATTTAAGTGCAGTTATACATTTACGAGTATTTACATCCCCACATACCTATGTATTGTATTGTAAATACTGCCTACTCTATATGCATTACTAACTACTACAATATGCATCAGTTGATTTTGTTTTCCTTTACTTTTTTGCATGCACTGGACCCCAAGTCTTAGAAATATATTAAGTTAAGTATTTGAAGTAGTTCCTTTATAAAGTTTTTTTTATGGGATGAACGTAGAAGAGAACCCGTGTGACGCAGAAGACGTTCATTGTAAGGACTGTACGGCCTGCTAATTTATACCTTAATGGAAGATCTTTCAGCTCGATACAAGGAACGTCTTTACGTCACCAGCATAGATCGTGGTTCCTCAATGCTATAACTATAAGAAAACATACAAAGAGGATCTTCAACAACCTATTCCCTTCCCTCCAAATTGTTGGTAATACGTCTTGATAATGGTTTCTATAGGACAAAAGGATCCGACTTTGTCTAACTAGGGTTTCTATAAGATAGAACGCTGCATATGTTCTAGATAGAGTCTACTTACCTCGTATCTTTCTCGCTTGAGTTTGTATACCATACACCTTGGGGTAAAGGTTACACTGGGTCGTAGAGTGATAATCCGGACCGGGGGAAAATTTTACCATCCTCTCTTATACCTTTAGCTAGAAAACTCTGCGCCCGGGGGAATCCCTCCCTTCCTCCCACTCTAATTGATTTTGAGTATACATTAAGTACGCACATATGTATGTAACATAGAAAAGGAGATATCGAAAACCGCCTAAGAGTTCAGGTCAAGAGGACAATAGAAATTAGTCCCGCCCTGGGGAATCCCTCCCTTCCTCCTCTCTCATTAATCTTGGGGTGCATTAAGTATGTAACATAGAGAAGGAGATTTCGGATACCGCCTAAAAGTTCAGGTCAAGATAACAATAGAAATTGGTCCCGCCCGGGGGAATGCCTGCCTTCCGCCTCTCTCATTGATCTTGAAGTGCATTAAGTATGTTACATAGAGAAGGAGATATCCGAAACCGCCTAAAAGTTCAGGTCAACAGAACAATAGAAAATGAACAGTCTGTCTGTCAGCACAGTCTTTATGAACGTTTCGATCTTAAAAACTATATATGTATTTATTCCTTGACATGCAGTACATATCACAATTTAGTGAAAAAAAAAAAAATAATGTACATCATTCCTGGTTGGAGCATAGAACAGACCTTTTAACAAATCCATATAGAACCCATATAGTTATATGAGAGCTCGTAAGACCAAACTTGGCATTCAGACTACTTATGAGACCAGCCAGCTCCAGTTGGTTTTTATTTGTCTGCCACGTCCCACTTGTTCCCCTATAAATTTAAACTGCAGCTTTAATAAATATCGAAGATGGTCCCAACATCATATTCTAAAGACATTCTTATATACTCAGTTCAAAAAAATTTAAGCACGCAGATCGGCTGTGCCATTCTCAAGTTTTTAAAAATAAAAAAAGTGCTCGATATGTCGAAGTATTAATATAAAAGGCCCTATAGGGGTTTGTTCACCATTTGCACATGAAATTCACACCCCCAGAACCGATGTGCCACAGAAATTTTATTCTTCTTGCTTTAGTGTTGTCGTTGACGAAATTTCGCAATAGTTACAGGCTCATAGCGAGAGATAAGTGGGTTCCATCGGCCGTTTGTGTGTTTATGCGCAATGGTGAATCTGTCGTGGTATGTTTCATGCGTTGCCTACCCTACTGCACAACCCCATCCTGACCGTGCAAACTCCCTGTTTAGTCCAAGAACCAGAATGTCTAAGAGACCACAAACAGGTCCTTTCGCCAAGTTTAGCTCACAAGTCGACGTAATTGGCAGGGTGTGGCACTAGAAGCCAAAGTTAAAGAGTTGGGTTTCGAGTGAGTACCAAACTCCTTCAGCGACTATGCATTATTTATAGCCCAACTGCCTCTAAAAAAATGTGCTGTCTCTCCCCTACACACTACACCCATCATCAAGCTTAGGGAGACCGTTCTACGAAGAAGTCAATGGAGACAACTTCTGGATAGTTTATGCCCAACATAGAGGCAGTTCGGAATCTTTGACACCGAACAAAACATAATATTATTATAGGGGTTTGCGTGTGAAGCATGCAGGAATCTTAGTCCCCTAGCTTTGCCGAGAAGCTCCTTTAAAAGCTGGATGAACAGCGTTGCCATAGCGTATTTAAGAATCGGGCAGGCAGGACTGTTTCATTCTTATGTTTTTGAAAAATTAAAGAAATCGCGCGGGATATTCCGTAATGCATATAATGGAACTATAGGGGGGTTGGCATGAAATCAGGCAGGTAGCGGTGGCCCCGTAGTTGCCAGTAGTTTTTGGGAATAAGCAAATAATTGTTACTTATCCCAGATTGAGATACTTCTTTTTAGCCCCAGCCACCCTTAATGGAGTGTGCACGACGCCGAGACGTTTTTAGAAATGCTTAACGTCAGGACGTCATCCACTAATGCGATTTAAAAGTCATTTAAAGTCATTTGCTTCACAGCGCAGACTTGTCCCTTAATAACTATGTTGTGTCCCCTTTTATCAAGAATTAAATGTAAAAATGCCAAATAGTTTGAGTTGTGAGTCAAAAACGGTCGGAAATGTATTGATTTGGGAATAATAGCAAAAAAATATGAATGCTCTTTGATTAATAGACAGGAAGTAAAGGCTGTTTTTTTAAGAAAGTCCGGATTAGAAACTTAAGTAAAACACAGAAATAATAATATAATGAAATCAAATGCTATCTACAAAAAGATTACCACGTCAAAAGAAAAAGTTCTATTTGCTGCAATCCCATGCAGACACACAAAGATTTCTTCCAAAATCTTCTACTTCTATGCTTACATTTTGAAACAAATATTGTAAAACACAAATTTCAACTTATAATAGAACTATGTTACGTTTAAATCGTCCACATTAAAATGTATTGCCCTAATACGTAGGTAGGTAGGTTAAGGCGGCAGTTGAAACTTAGCGTCCCAACTCACTTAGGCCAAGAACATGCCCTTTTTGATACCAACAATGAGGATATAGAATAGACACGAAAAATTAGGAAAATAGGAACAGTGAAAAGTGCAGGACCATGCTTAACGTAGGATTTGAACCCACAACCTCTGGGATGATAGAGTGCAATCGAGGCCGCTGCCCTGATACGTACGATTAAGGGGAAATATGGGTTATACCGCATTATAACCTTATGCATTAATCGGTTGTTGGCCAATAAATAAATAAATACATTAAAACAAATAATTAGTTTTATTGGAAGTTATAACCTCCTATGAATACGCTGTTCGTCCGTATAAGCTCAACAGGCTGATTAACCTTTGGCAGGTGTAGCGCATGTTTTCGACCATAAATTAATTTCCCAGCCCATATGTACAAATAGTAAATATATAATCTATATATAAATTAGTTCAAATTATATTAACTGGGGCCAGACAAAGTCAAACCAGTTAATAAGCGACAAAGTCAATGGACTTTTTATCAAAAGAACCCCTAAGCAGCCTCCACAGTTAAGAAATTTTCTAAATAAATCCATACAAAATTTGATTAAAAATTGCACTTTTAATTTGGGAATATAGGTAAAGCGAATTTTTTTTCGATAATTTTGATTTTTCTGTAATATAATATTGAGCTTTTCATTTATTTTCGCGAAAATACGTTTATTTATTGAAATTTTGTTAACTATAACATTGGTACGTTTTTTTTTAAAGTAAGAATTTTTTTTATTGTTTCTGCTTTTTTTATCAATATGAAGAAAAGAACTTTCAACATCTTGAACTTGCTAGAGATATGAAGATTAACAAGAAAAATTCACCAGTTTGAGGTCGGTGTCGACAAGCGGTAATATTGGGGATGACTAAGGTTATTTTAGATACAATCAAGCTCAAACTTGATATATTTGCATCTTTTGATGATTAAATAAAATACTTTATATAACGGGTGATTCATTAAGACCTTTTTTTTTTAATGATTTGGCAAATACAAATTCTAAAGGAATGATGGGATCTTTATTTATGACTTCGAAAGGATATTTTATGGCATTTATTTTTAAAAATAATCTAGTTCAAATGTTGGCTGCAACTGCGTTTTAAATGGTCCATCCTGAAGGTCCAGTTTTCCATGACTCGTTCAAGCATTTCCAATGGTGCCAATAGGACGAGTAAAGTTGGCTTCCAAGGCCTCAATCGTTGCTGGTTTGTCCACGTAAACTTTTGACTTTACGTAACCCCAAAGAAAAAGTCGAGCGTTGTGATATCGCACGATCTCAGCGGCCAAGGTACGGGTCCCGTACGTGAAATTAATCTCTCACCAAATTGACATCGCAATAGAGCCATTGTTTCATTGGCAATGTGGACCAGAGCGGCATCCTGTTGGAACCAAATGTCGTCGAGATCACGGGCAACAGTTTCAGGTAGCAAAAAGTCCGTTAAAAAGGTCCGATAACGTGCGCCATTGATGGTAACGTTCGCACCTTGTTCATTTTTACAAAAAATACGGACAATCATTGGCCACCAGCCCACAGAGCGCACCAAACCGTTGTTTGTCTTGGATATAATGGCAGCTGGTGAACCTCTTCGGGTTAATCTTCCCACAAATACGGCAATTTTGCTCATTCACGAAGCCGTGGAGCCAAAAGTGGGCCTCATCACTGAACAAAATTTTGGTCGAAAACAACGGATTTTCATCGATTTTACCAAGAGCCCATTCACTAAAACGGCAACGTGCAGGAAGATCATTCGGCTTTCCATGATGATTTGTCAATGAATACTGAACAACTTTGCCTTAGACAGCTGTCATGGATCACGCGTGATCCACACGAAAATCCCTATTGAAAAAAAAGGTCTTAATGAATCACCCTTTACTTAATAGTTTCCTGACTGACTTTGATTTTGTCGGTCCCCCTAAGGAGGGGTAAGGGAATCTCTATTAGTAGCTGTTTAAAGAGACAAGGGACCTGTAGTTCATAGCCGAGACACGGCCGTATATTGAATTAAAAGAGATTTCCTTGGGAAAATTAACCAGTGCTACCGACGGCGACAAAACAAAAAATGGAGCAGAATTCTCTTTCTCAAGGTTGGTGAGAAAACAATAATAGATTTTAATACTAAGACGGAGCGGACGTTTGTTGTGCTGCAATTCATACAGGTGGCAAAGCTCCCTAGAGAAAAATAAAACTTGGAATTTGAAAAATAAACTTTTTTTTGCACTATGGTATTTTAAGGCTGATACAAATGTGATAACAATACATTTACAGTGCCACAGAAAATATATGTGCCAGTTCTAGAGCAATATATGCCAAAAAAAATGCGCTTACATATACTAGATGGAACTATTTGTACTCTAGAGTATTTTTTGTTGTTTTAAGCCAAAAATAATCTCAGCTCAAAATGCTTACTAAGTAACACGTCTGTGGTCTCGTGCAAAGCAAATGGCAAAAAAAATTTTGCACTTAGGTGAAAATTTTGCTTTTCCATAAACATTAAAAGCTTTCGAATAAATAGTTGGTTGGAAAACACAGTTTTCTGGTCACGCATTGCATGCACTCTCAATAATTGCAAGCTAGAAAAATGCAATAAAAAACGTTTGGCAAAATAATGGCCACAACAAAAAGGGCTCAAAGAAAATGCCAACGGGCTTGTACACTACGTGTGTATGTGTGTGTGGGTAGGGAAATGTCTGCAAAGTAAAATGGCCAATTGAAATGTCACTGTCAATAGCAAAACGTTTTATTATTTGCTTTAGCTGCTTAAGGGCATAAACAACAACAACAACGATAATGGCTACAAAAGCAAAAACAATTAAAGCATTAAAAAATTTATCGCATTATTTGCACAATTTGCATGGCACTGGAAAGCAAAACGCAATTTTCCATGAAAATTGCACCCCAGGGTAACGCTGTGGGGTTAAAGGTTTATAGCTAAGAGCAGCAAAAAAAGCATAGCATACTTTTGTAAGCCACGTTTAAATTATGTTTATTTTACGCAGATATTTAATATAAAGGGACACTGGGGCTCAATTCCCCGTAGCGTAGTGTATAATATAAATTTATTTACATTTTTTTATTTATTTGTGCAGATTAATTGAATATTTATTTATGGATAAACTTTTAAATTGCAGCAAAGCAGTAAAAAACATTTGATTAATTTATTAACTTATTTACACTCCATGATTATTGTAGGGCTGCATATATAAAAATTATATTAATTATGCGTACATAATTTATTAAAATTGAAATTAAACATGTGCACATTATATGATATATTGGATGATTTAATAAAAAGCACTCATTATTTTTATTTGCAAATTAATTTGATTTTTATTATAGCCATATATATCCTCTACCCTACTCTTGAGCTGTTTAATCGTTATGGTCCTGCCTGTTTGTAGGAATAATTTCATATTTATTATAGCCTATGCCGTTGGCACAAAGGTATATTAATTTTATACATCCTCTACCCTTCTCTTGATCTGTTTAAATCGTTATAATCATGCCTGTTTGTGGGAAAATTTTGTTCGTTTTTGTTTTTGCGTGCTCTCAATTTGACATTTTGGGCTATCGCTTTCTACTCATATTTCCCTTGCTCTTTTTTAGCACAGCTTTGCACCTTTTGATTAAAATTTACCACCATTAAGTAATTTGTATTACAAGGGAAATTTTTGTATGCAAGACATGAACCATTTATGCAAGAGTTGAACATTTTTTTATATAATACAAGAACCAAGTGAATAACAATTGGGTTGATTGAGAAAAAAAATCAAATTGATTATTTTATAAAGCTAGCTGAGATTATAAAAGCTATAGACAAAGCATAGCCAACGTATTCTAAGATTTATTCGATAACTTTTTTTCTCACACTTAAAAATTAACTGATTAAATTTAAAAGTTGTAGTTACACCTTCCTCCTAAAAATATCATAAAATTGTCAAGATCGGTTAAATACTTTAAAAGATTTAGGAAAATCTATAACTCCATATAAACTCTAACAAAATTATATATTGATTTATAAAATACGAATTAGAGCGATGATTGAAATTTGTTTGACATATATATTTTTAAATTATATATTATCTATTATATACAGGAACCATTTGTTATTTATAAAAAAATGGCGGACGTAAAGTCGGGCGCGGACGACTTTAGGATACCCTGTACCACTAGCTTGTAATAAAGTCCGATTTCTTCACAAAAAACCAAAAACAGAAGAATTTTTAAGCAAACATTTTTTTTTACCGATCATTCCTATGGGAGCTATATGATATAGTCAACCGATTTCAATAAAATTTGACACAATGCTTAAATACCTTAAAAAAGATCTGAATGCCAAATTTATTTCAAATATCTTTACAAACAAACAAAACACATCGAATTTTGTGTAAAAAACGTGTTTTTGGACAGATTGGTCCTATGGGAGCTATATGATCTAGCAAAACGATTTGGATTAAATTTAGAACAGTGCTTAGGAACTATAAAATACTCACGAATATCAAATTTGGTCCCAATATATTAACAAACAAACGAAACTCAACAAATTTTGTTAAAAAAAATTAAATTAAAAATTTAAAAACCCCCGAACTTAAGTAATTTTCATTTAAAAAGTGAAAAATAATAAAAGAAACTTAATGTTAAAGTACCTAAGAATCTATTAATAATTCTAAAAAAAATACGTCGCGTTGGGGGACACGCGAGGGCAGACGTCGTTGACGGTCGTATCTTACATGCAAATTTTTTGAAGTAATTCTATGAAAGTTTTTGAAGTATTTTCTTAATTTTGTTTTTAAGTTAATCTTTGTTGCTTAATTAGACTATTTGTATTTAAATTGTTAGTTTAGAGCGGTCCCCCAACGCGACGTATTTTTTTTAGAATTATTAATAGATTCTTAGGTACTTTAACATTAAGTTTCTTTTTTATTATTTTTCACTTTTTAAATGAAAATTACTTAAGTTCGGGGTTTTTTAAATTTTTAATTTAATTTTTTATTTCATACTTTTTATAGGTAGGTTAGGTTAAGTTAGACTTTAGTATATTATAATATACTTACTATAATTTAGATTCTTGTTAAGGTATAGATTACATTTAAGGTCAAGCTCGTTTGCTTTTTTTTACGCATTCTCCCCACTTTCACTCCCCACAACTTTTAAACGGCTCGACCGATTTTCATCAAACATGTCTAGGAACACTCGCACATAAGTCACCTTTAATACAAAAAAAAATAAATTGAAATCACTGCATGCGTTCGGGAGTTACGATGCCACAGACAGACAACAGTCAGACAGACAAATTTTAAGCCAATCGGACAAAGTTGATGTTTTTAACTGCAAATGGCCATAACTTCTAAACGAGAAGAGATAGAGCAAAAATAGCCTCAGATTCGAATCAGTGGCGTCGTCAGCTTCAATAGGACCAAATTTTAGGCCAATCGGACAAAGTTGATGCTTTTAACTTCAAATGGCCATAACTTCTAAACGAGAAGAGATAGAGCAAAAATAACCTCAGATTCGAATCAGTGGCGTCGTCAGCAACAATAGGACCAAATTTTAAGCCAATCGGACAAAGTTTATGTTTTTAACTTCAAATGCCATAACTTCTAAACCGAGAAGAGAGAGAGCAAAAATAACCTCAGATTCGAATCATGGCGTCGTCAGCTTCAATAGGATCAAATTTTAAGCCAATCGGACAAAGTTTATGTTTTTAACTTCAAATGGCCATAACTTCTAAACGCGAAGAGATAGAGCAAAAACGCAAGAGATAGAGAAAAATAACCTCAGATTCGAATCAGTGGCGTCGTCAGCTTCAATAGGACCAAATTTTAAGCCAATCGGACAAAGTTTATGTTTTTAACTTCAAATGGCCATAACTTCTAAACGCGAAGAGTAGGAGCAAAAATAACCTCAGATTCGAATCAGTGGCGTCGTCAGCTTCAATAGGACCAAATTTTAAGCCAATCGGACAAAGTTGATGTTTTTCTCCCCACTTTTACTCCCCACAACTTTTAAACGGCTCAACCGATTTTCACCAAACATGTCTAACAACACTCGCACGTAAGTCACCTTTAATACAAAAAAAACTAAATTGAAATCACTGCAAGCGTTCGGGAGCTACGATGCCATAGACAGACAGACAAACAGACAAACAGACAAACAGACAGACAAACAGACAAACAGACAGACACGTCAAACTTATAACACCCCTCTTTTTGCGTCGGGGGTTAAAAATCGATTTTTTGGAAGATCGGACCTATGGGAGCTATATGATATAGTCAACCGATTTTGTTCAAATTTGGCACATTGCTTAAGTGGTCTAAAAAATTTCCAAACGCCAAATCTGGTTAGGATATCTTTATTAAAAAACGAAATATAGCGAATTTTTCTTTAAAAAAGTTATTTTGGCCGATCGGTCCTATGGGAGCTATATGATATAGTCAACCGATTTCGATCAAATTTGGTACAGTGATTGGGAACTATAAAAAACTTTCGAATACCAAATTTCGTTACGATATCTTCATAAACAAACGAATTATTCATCTAAAACGCTTTTTTTTTGTCGAGGTCGTCTCAAACACCCCCATGGGAGCTATATAATTTATCCCCGATATCAAAAAAATAAAATAAACTTGCCTCCTATGGAATAATATGGGATCTAATGTGAAAGTTTGGTAACTCTAGCTCTTACTATCTCTGAGATCTAGGCGTTCACACGGACGGACGGACAGACGGACAGACGGAAATGGGTATATCGACTTCTCTATTCACCCTGATCATATTTTAGATAACTTTGGGGTGTCTCCGACGTCTCCTTCTATATGTTACATACATTTTCGGCTTGCACAAACTTAATATACCCTTGGTACCATACGGTACTAGGGTATAAAAATTCAGCCAGAGTTGTCTTTACTTAAAAAATCAAAATAAAAAAGGTTTGTTTTTTATTTTACACAATTTCTTTTCGTCTTTTCACGATTTTTTGAAAAAGCTGATCTCACATATTCGTCTATATAATATATTTGTTAAATTGTATGTAGAAGGTTTAAATTTCTATATATTTAACTAGTGAGCCCAGCAGACATTGTCCTGCCCAAATTTTTTGAAAACTCATAAAGTGAATAAACATCGTAAGATTCTCTAGTTAGCTTATCTAGAAAAATATAAGACTTTTAGTTTAGTTTGCAGCTCGATTCAAAGTTGCATCATTATTAGTCGAATGTCGCGCTTCACGGGTCTGGCTTAACCGACTCCATTCACGTTTATTGCGATCTTCACTTGCCTGGGCAGTACGATTAGATTGATAATTAATTTGATCCGTTGCATTTCTTTCAATTGAAATACATCATACATTGATCGATTAGGAGACGGCATTCTCCCCTATTGTCCTAATGCTTTATTAGCCATCGCCAAGCATATATCTTCAATATGAATTTAAGCTTTATTGTAAATTTCCGGCGTAAATTCCATTAATGGCTAACGTTTTGCTTGACGTACTTGAAACAAAATATCTTCTGATAAATAATCTTGATATTTTATCCACAATTCAGGAGGATTTGATGGAAAACATGTTGCCAAAATAATCACAAATAGAACACATATTTGATATGGATGAGTAGTAATAGCAGCATCTGCTAAAGTTTGACCCCAGTGCAAATCACTTTCCAACAAATTCAAGTTTTGACTTGTCTCTCGATGCGTTCGCCATTCACTGTTCTCAATGATTGAAACGATGTTGGACCTCGAACTTTGATAAACAACAATATCAGTTTTTGTATAATTGGCAATATTTACACAAAAACCGATATTCACAAAAATGCGTCATGAGAACATCCGTAACATAAACATAAGTTTCTTTTATATAGTATATATGTATAGATTAAATATTTATTATATTTATTTATTTGTTGAATGCCAGCCTCCTTTGCTTGCCCTTCGCCAAATAATTTCTAAGCACTATATTAACAACAAACTACAGCTTAAGTTTGCTGAAAATAAAAAAATGTTTCGATTGTTAAAAAACATCGTGATATGGTCGTGGTTTGGAAAACAAATTCGCATATTTTATTCGATAAAATATACATACAATATATTAATGGTTTCAATTTCATCAAAACGAGTTTTTTAAGTAGGTTCAAAACGACTACTTCATTGCAAGTAAAACTAAATCGAATTGGCCAAACAGGATAAAAAGATATTTTGCACTTTTTATCCTGTTTGGCCAATTCGATTTAGTGCGATTCTAAGATAGCTAAAATTGTATATTAATCGGATATGATCTAGAAAACGAATCTGCATATTTTATTCGAATTTGTTTTAAATAGCATATTTGTTCTTCCTGAATTTCACCAAAACGAATTTTTTATGTGGTTTGTAAACGACTACTTTATTAGAAATCAAATTAAATCGAAATGACAAATATTTTCTAAAGTGCACTTCGATTAAAGTGGAAAAATTTTTTAAATATTTATTAATGTTCTTATATTTAACTGAAATAATTTATAAAACATTCTTAGATTCCAATATAGATAAAATTTTGTTTTAACCAGCTGTGCTTCAGATATATTTAGTTCGAATTCGTTTTGAAGCCAAATCTTTAGAGCTCACAATTTCACTAAAACGAATTAATTATGTGTTTTGAATACGACTACTATACAATAAAGTAAAATTTAATCGAAACGGTAAAACAGGATAATAAGTGCACGTAATTGAAGCAGAAATAATTTTGTATATATTCCTAGATTCTAAGACGTTGTTTAAATTGGCTGTGCTTTAGAAATATATTATTCGTATTCGTTTTGAAACCAATTATTTGGTGCACCAAAACTATTTTTTTAATCAAATCGAAGTGGCAACATAAGTTCAAAAAGGCGTTTAATTTATTATAGAAATTTTTTTTAAATATTCTTAAATATTTTGAGATTTTATTTATGGGAATATCGAGATTGATATTTATTAATATTAATTATTTTTTTAAATTGTTTCAGCAAACAACAAATTTCATAAAATAATCAATTTAAATTTTTTTTTTCTCAATCAACCCAAGCTTGGTTCCCTTGGTTCGTGTCCTCCATAAAAAAATGTTCATCTCTTGCATAAATGGTTTATGTCCTGCATAACAAAATTTCCCTACTAATTAAAATAGTTAAGCGGCTGTAAAATTTGATCAAAAGGTGTAAAGCTGTGCTTAAAAAGAGTGTGGGAAATATGAGTAGAAAATGAGTGGAAAAATGTCAAATTTAGAGCACGCAAAATCGAAAATGAAAAAAATTTATTCGTTTTCATTTTTGCTAAATAGTAAATATTCTATAGGCGGGAGATCAAATGGAATCAGTGGCAAAGTATATAAAAGGATAGCGATTTTGTAGCGTGCAGGCTTTAAAACTTAATATTGGGAGCTTATCCGTAATACGCTGAACCGTATATAATACAGAGTGCAGGCAAGCATTCCCGAAAGGGATCAGTGGCAACGGTGGCGGGTATTACAGTTGCGGATATATAATCAGACCCTTTTTAAGGTATCTAGTTTGATTTTTTGAAAGATAGTTATAGTCAAGTCCATAGGAAAATGAGACACTGCGTCCAGTTATTACATCCCCCCCAGTGCAATAAAAAATTAACATACGAATTCAAGCGGTTTCAAAAGAGTCGTATTAGAATAGTTGGTAATATAGGACCAATTTCCGAATGGCTATAGGTTACTTATCACGACTTCAGGGGAACATAGAAAGAAGTTAACAAATGATATGCGTTTAAAAAATGCAACCAACTTCTAGTAAATCACTACTTTAAACACCAACCTCTTGCCAAATTAGATTAAAAAAAAATGGTTCATAAATATTCAGTATATATAAAAGTCACAAATAAATTATAAGGAATAATCATTTTTTTTTAAATTAAGCCGCAACCGTTATGCTTAAAAGCTGAAATTTTGAGAAAAACATTTATTTTTGGCCTTTATCGATTTACATAATTAGTTTTAAAATCGCTGGGGGCAGTTTCCAGTACCAGCTCGACCCTTTAATTAGTTTTGCAAAGAGAGCGATTAAGACGTAATTAGAGCGCCCTCTAGCTATGTAAACCAAAAAGCAAAGCTAACCCGCCTGTCTCTCTCAACTCCTTACTTCACTATCAAACATTTTACTCAATTGTTTTTTTTACTAGGCATCACCATAGAGCTCTCGGTCTCCTAGGCCTTGGAACCTATCTAAGCTAGTCTAACCCCAACCCTAACTTCTCTCGAGTGATTTCAATCGGCGGTAAGACATATTCCTTATATGTCCCAAAGTGAAGCTCTTATAAACTCAAAGATTTATTTCTAGTCGTTTTGATTAACTAAACATATTGAAACCAACTTATAAGACATACTTTATATAGATTATACCTCTCATGACTTTAAGTGCAGCATACAAAAAATAAAAAAATTCTGGCCTGAGTACGCAAAAAGCCTTAATAGCAACTTACTTAACTCAACCAAGCACCACTATCAACCACAATGAAAGCTATTCCGTCGGTGTGCTGGAAACTTTTCTTAAGTACATAATACGCTTTTATGAATTATTTAAATATTTTCTTTTTTCATAGTTACACGTTAAAAGCTTAAAAGTTTTAAGCTTAAGCTACAACATTAAAATTTAACTTATGCATAATTCATTTACATAAAAGCTTTTCAAATTTATCCTTTTAAATATGGCCGCCGCACTGCTGGCACTTTTATTTATAGAAAACAAAAAAAGAAAAAAGTGTGGCATACTTTTAGGGCTGCCTCATAACACAAGAGTGCTTATGACATATAACAAAATATGTATTTAGCTGTTATTCTTATGTATATATATATATAAATATATTTTACTGCATTGTGTGGGTGTGTGTGTGTGTTTGACTGTTGCAGGTGACAGCGCGTTTTTGCGAGGGCGGTCACATATGTTCCTTGCCACGTGAGTGCTGCACACAAGGCTGCTGCCCGCCATATCAAGGTGGTCCACGTCAGTTGCCGCCACCATCCGAGCATGTCTTGAATTTGTTCTTCATCAGTCACTGGTTCTTTTGGTAAGTAGTAAGTAGCTTGTAATGGGATGCAACTCTTGCAATGACTAGAGAGCTGTCTGAAGCACTGACGTACTGAATGGCTGATAGCAATCTGCTATATTGTATGGCAGGAAGTGGCCCAAAAGTCCCCAAAGAGGCAGCCAAGCCAAGTCATTCAAGGCCGCCTGTCTGTCTGTCTGATTGGCATGTGGCATGTAGCATGCAGCAGTGATATTATTGGCAGCAAAGGTGGCTTGGGTGGGCTTTTGGGTGACTTGGCAATGGTTGCGTCAAGTTAAGTCGAGCACTCTGTCTGGCTGCTGTCCGTGCCCGCTTATGCAAGTTCTCTAGCGGGAACGGTTTTGTCGTTTCTCGTTGTTGGCATGGGGTAAGGTTAGCAATAGACCCAGACCGAGACCCATAAATGGCAATGCCAACTAATGAGCGCACGCCAAGCCAACTTACATACATATATACATATATAGTGTGTGTTTGTTGGTGTGTGTGCTCACATAATCAAATCTCTTGTCGCGCCAAGGCGGCCAAAAAGCAGCTAGCACATTTAGTTGCCATTCAATTACGGCCACAGCAGGCAGCAGCAGCAGGCAAAACGACGAAAGCAACCAACAGAGGCACTACGTCATGGGCTTCTTTATACAGAGCCGGCAGCTGCAAACCGAACAGTGAACGTAGCCCATAAAGCTTTGCAACATAAATAATCCGCTCATCCTACTTATTGCGTCTTTTTGCAGGTGCGTTGTAGTAGCCATCATTTTAGCCATACTCTGCGCCTACTCGCTGTGGAAAAAGCGTCGCACACTTTGTGGCTGGGGTTTTACGGAGCATCATACACAATCCGAGGGTGATTCGGCTGGTTCCTGCTATGCGCCACCACAATATAGTCGCTGCAACTCCTTTCATCATCCGCCGCCGCCTTACACGGAGGTGAGTTTGACAGCGGAAATAAGCAAGTTTCCGGTGGATCAACAGACTACAGTGGCTAAACCCAGACCAGAGTTATTTGTTGTTGTTGGTTTTGAAGCACGGTTATTGTCTCGCATTACTGATTACACAATGGGGGAACCCTTTTATTTTTGCTGCGTCGTAATAAACGCGCCCACTAATCAGTTGCTTCTCATTATAGGTCACTTCGAAACCCGATCTGTATCCGCTTGTGTTCACCTGCAATAGCGACAACGGCAAGGGCAATGGCTCCAGCTACCTCATGGTCCAGTATTTTCGCAATTATATTGTACGACCTGCTGGCTCATTATCCGCTGCCAGCACCGTCGACTCGCTAAGCTCCAGTTTCATTTGTAATGCCAATGAGGCAAATACCCTAGTCCCACCACCCTATTCACGTGCCGCCAGTCCGGACTTGGCGCTACACTATGCCAACCATGCTCCCAATCATGCACAACAACAGCAACAGCACTCGCTTCAGCAACAGGCATTGACCCATGCCGTGCCGCAATATTCGCTGCCACGCTCCGCCTCGCAACTAGTCTGCCATAATCCCAGCACACACAGTCAGGACTATCATGCCGGCACAGCCAGCACTGCTGGCTATCAGACACGCACTGCACACTATGCCACGGTGGCGCTTAATGGCAACAATGCCAACAGCGCTGCCCACTACAATACCAGACTACACAACTCGGAGAGCGGTCACTTTTCGCCGGATGAGTCCGGCAATGAGAGCAGCAGTCGCAGCGGGAGCGCCCTGGGCACTAACCAGCCCATACGCTCGCCCGCCACAGGCTTTCTGCAATCCCAAAGTGATCAGCATTTCCGCTACATAGCCAATAGCAATAGCAGTCTCAGTGATATCTTTGTGAACAACAGCTGCATTGCTGGACTCCCTGGTGCAGCAAGCGGAGCAAGTGCAGCCGGCGCTGTTGCTGAACCGCTGGCCAGCTCCGATGCTGGTTCGCTGTCCAGCCTGGCCTTGGCTGCCGGCGGCACACCTGTGATCTATAGCAATGGCTGCATTAAGCCCAATCCGCTGCATCGCGTGCATACCAATCCCACGCAGTTTAGCGGCGCCGCTGAACTAACAAATGAGCCTGTGTACAATTCGTGCAGCTCCATAGGCGGCATCTCGCTGAGCGTGCCGCTAGCAGCTGAGCCAGCTGTTGCAGATGGAGAATACCGTGACCTGCATTTGCTGCGACGCAGTCTGGAGACCTGCTGCCAGCTGTTGCAGCAGCAACAACAACAGCAGCCGCCTCCGGCAACAGCGCCGGTTCCAAGCAGCGAGCCTACGCACATAAAGAAATATGCTGGCGAGGAAGCAGCGGCCATGCGCAGCTGCAGCTATGTCACCTCCAGCACGGTCTCTGGTGTTAGCAGTCTGGCCAATATTGGCACACCCAGCTCGCCACCACAGGCCACCAGTCCGACGGGTGAGGTGCGCGAAATACTCGACCAGATACGTCAATTGCAGGCGGGCGTTAGCTATGAGGAGCTGCTGCTAAACGGTGGC
Organism: Chymomyza amoena; assembly: GCA_037043745.1. Taxonomy (NCBI): domain Eukaryota; kingdom Metazoa; phylum Arthropoda; class Insecta; order Diptera; family Drosophilidae; genus Chymomyza; species Chymomyza amoena. Next base: position 26,440 of record JBAMAX010004833.1, read on the forward strand.
GCCAAGCCGCGACTGCATCATACACTATCCACGCCGGGGTCGGCCGTAAACGCCGTAAACACCGAGACGCCAGCCACGCAACGCACAGCAACGCAGGCGCAGATGTGCTCTTCCAGCAAGCGTCCTTCGACGCTGCAGCAGCAAGCCGTCGCCGCGCCTGCAGCGCTGACCAGCAAAAGTAAAAAGTTCTACTCGCCCAAGCCCAACAAGGCGCTATACATACCCATGGTGAGCGGCTTGGGCGCGCCCAGCGCTAATCGTTGTGTGCTCAAGAGCCCGGTTAGCAGCGTGGTCAGTGGCGCCAATTTCTTTGTAAATCGTGGACGTGCGCGTAAAGGTTGGATCTCACGTTCGGCACCAACCACACCGGGCACCGCCTTGCCACCCAACCGCTTGGGCGATGATAGTCCGCTGCTAAATGAGCATGATGAGGATGCAGAGGGTGAACAGAACGCAGAGTTGGAATAATACTGGGCGGCATATGGCCTGGTACTAGCTGTATGTGTAAGCTCAAAGGAAAGTCGGAATTTGGATGGTCTTAGGCGTAAGATTTTAATCAAAAAGCAAAACTTTTTTTGTATTTGCATTTTGTATATTGTCTGTACGGGATGGGGTTGAGCGGGTTTGGCAGAATCTACAATTTTGCCTAATCTTAGGAATTTGCGCTTAATTGTTGGATGTTAATTTAGGTGAACCAATTATTGCACAAATGGAAGATACAAAAAAAAAAAAACACTTGAGTATATTCGACTGCTCCTTGTATTTGGATAAAAGCTGCTCGAAGCGAAACAGCTTTAACCTCAATTCGTAACGATTTCACATGGAAATTAAGTGGAATTGGAGGGGAAAGCTAATATACACACTCCTTGGCATATGAGTAGAAAATATGACTTTTTTTAATAAATTTAAAATAATTTTTTTTTAAATTTGATTTTGAAATTAATTAAAAATTTTTTTTTTAATTCCAAATCAACACGCGTTGATAGACTAAAACTGAATAAAAAGATTATTAAGAATTTTGTAATCGGCATATTAAAAAATTTTTGCAACAATTAAAATACAGAAAAATCGAAATCAAATTGCCGGAATTATTTTAAAAAAGTTAAAAATTTTTTGAGAACAACTAAGTGGGCTTAAAAATTCGTGTTTTTTTTTTAAATCACGATATCTTAAGAATCGTTTCAGGAAAAAAGGTCTGTAGTAGGAATACGTGATCAACAAACTAATAAAGTATTTCAATAAAAGAGAAAACATTTCGAAATCGACTCGCCAAAACTATTTTCAAAAAGTTAAAGACTTTATGGGAACAACAAAGTGGGCTCAAAAATTGTTTTTTTTTAAATCACGATATCTTAAGAATCGTGCCAGTATAAAAAGTCTGTAGTAGGAATACGCGATGCTATTACGATGTCTTGAATATCGGTAAAATCGAAGTCGATACTGAATATTCGATGCCAATATATTGATTCACGCTTGTACGTCGATCCGATACCTATTTGCTTAGCATTGGTATCGAGCTAAATTCAATTTGACATTTCTTTATCGAGAAATATCCCCCATTTTGTTTAAAAGCGTGAAAAACTCTAAGTCGATACCATCGATGTCGATTTTTTTGGGAGCAGCAAATCGTATTTTTTGGAATACGTAATACTTTGATTCAATTTTTTGTAGTGGCTCAAGATATTATAAATAATATATACATATATGTTCCTTTAACTCCTATTTGGAGCATAGGGCATCAAATATGATGATATAATTAGACCAAGCATAAATTTTGTTGCCTGATCTTTCTGCCGCAACTTGAAATTTACTATATAAAGATTTTCAAAATCATCTCTAACTTGCTCAACTTATGACTATAAACGTTTTATAAATTTACTAGTGAGCCCGGCAGACGTTGTCCTGCCCACACTTTTTGAAGTGAATAGACATCGTAAGATTCTCTACTAAGCTTATCTGGAAAAATATAAGATTTTTAGTTTAGTTTGCAGCTCGATTCAAACTTGCATCATTTTTAGTCGAATGTCGCGCTTTACGGGTCTGTCTTAACCGAATTCTCTCACGTTTATTGATATCTTTACGTTCCTGGTCAGTACGATTAGATTGATAACACAGGTCTACAAATACAGGGGTCATGTGAGTTGTTGGAAAGCTAAGAGTCATTTCCGAAGTAATTTGGTGCGTAGAATCCGAATCCGGCGTCAGAATTTGCCCATCACGTCAGGATTTTGAGATATTTGAGGTTATGTACCCAAAAAACGGCGTTTTTTCCTACTTTTGAGGTTATGTACAGGACGCAAAAATTTTTGCGGTCTTTCTCTCCAGTTACATCATTTAGTACAACTCTTACCCTTTAATTTAAGGGTTCAACAGATCAACTACGATTTTTTTCGCAAAGTTATGGCTTTTCGAAGTTACGAGATATAGCCCTTCGACGTCATTCGGATTCTATGCACCAAATTACTTCGGAAATGACTCTTAGCTTTCCAACAACTGAACCATGTTGACCTGTGTAATTAATTTGATTCGTTGCATTTCTTTCAATTGAAATACATAATGCATTGATAGATTAGGAGACGGCATTCCAAATTGTCCTAATGTTTTATTAACCATCGACAAACATAGATCTTTAAAATGAATTAAGCTTTCCATCACTGGCTTAGGTTTTGCTTGACGTACTCGAAACAAAATATCTTCTGAAAAATAATCTTGATATTTTATCCACAATTTAGGTGGATTTGATGGATAACATGTTGCCAAAATAATCGCAAATAGGACACGTATTTGATATGGATGAGCAGTAATAGCAGCATCTGCTAAAGTTTGATCCCAGTGCAAATCACTTTCCAACAAATTCAAGTTTTGACTTGTCTCTCGATGCGTTCGCCATTCACTGTTCTCAATTATTGAAACGATGTTGGACCTCGAACATTGATAAACAACAATACCATTTTTTGTATATATGGCAATATACACACAAAAACCGATATTTACAAAATTGCTTATATCTCACGAACCAATACATAAAAACACATCGAAATAGGCTTAAAACCTCCGTATTGACAACTTTTAACACACGCAAAAATCAGATTGCAAATTCATCGAAGCGTTCATGAGAACCTTCGTAACACGTAAAACATAATTTTATTTTATATATATAGATAGATAGATAGAGACTATACCTTTATTTAAAAAATGATAAAATACCATAGAAGAACCAAAATGTATTTCACTTACACTCTTTATTAAATGGGAAATTTTAAACATAAAAGCTTAATTATCCTTACGTTATTATTTACTTCAACGCAAATTTTATTTAAACAGTTTTTTTTAAGCTAAGTAATATTTGGAGATTTTTTTCAAACAAGTTTTTGCGAAAAATTATTGATATGTATATCGAACCAAACAAAAAAAAGACCCAATGACCGAAAAATCTCAGCACAGCGGGTTTTTAACAAAATTTCAAAAACCCTAAAACAATGTTTACGAGGGTGGATTGATAAGTTTTCGGCCTGACCAAGAAAAACAACGATTTTAAGAATTTTTTTTTTATTTCTCAACATAATCTCCTCCAAGGCTGATACATTTCTCATAGCGGTGTTCTAGTCTAGTAATGCCATCTCTATAGACTGATTCGTCAAGCTCCTCAAAATACCCATTTACAGCTTCGATTACTTCTTCATTGTCCGCAAATCTCTTACCACCAAGCCATTTTTTGAGGTAAGGAAACAGATAATAGTCACTCGGGGATAGGCCTGGAGAGTAGGGAGGGTGCGGCATCAATTCAAACTTCAGATCGTTGATTTTAGCCATCGCAACGATTGACTTGTGCGCTGGTGCGTTATCGTGATGAAACAAGATTCTTTTCTTCGCCAGATGAGGTCGTTCAACTTTCACCTCGTGGCTCAAACGTTGCAATAAGTCTGCGTAGTATTGCCCAGTAATAGTTTTACCCTTTTCAAGGTAATCTTGCATTCCAAAAAACAGTAGCCGTAACCTTGTTCGGTGAAAAAAATATTTTTGCCTTCTTTGGAGTTGGTTCCCCTGGTCCAATCCACTGTTTAGACTGTTCTGTGGTTTCAGGAGTGTAGTGGTGGACCCAAGTTTCGTCAACGTTTATGAATCGACGCAAAAGTTCGCTTGGATTACGCTTATACAACGTCAAATTGGCGGTAGAAATGTTTTTTTGAATTTCGAATTTTCAAGAAAAACACAGAGGCGTCTTGTTCAGTGTGCTCTCAAATCTAAACTAACATGGCGATCGGGCTGAAACTATAGCTACAAGCTATCTAAGGATGGTACTATAGAACGCCACCTCAAGGTAGGCCTAGTGGCGCCATCTCTTGGTTAGGCCGGAAACTTATCAATCCACCCTCGTATAGCAGTCAAATTAATAGATTTTGTCGTTTGATGCTTATCGAATGGGATCCTAGTCTAAAAAAAGGAAGTAATAATTTTTTAGCCACACAAAAAAATATTTTTTCGGGTCTGGAGGTCAGACCATGTTTACTACATGTTTTCGGGGTCGCTGAATCCGAATACGTCCTCCAAAAAACAATAGCATGTCAGGTTGTTGAAATAACCTTCAACCTTCTTTATTTAAGCTATATAACACTTCAACGTTTTGACTTTAGCCGTATATTGAACAAAAATCAGTTCAATTTTATGAAGTTTTTGAGGTTATGTTGAAACCCTAACATGCTGGGGTTTTTCAGACCTCGGATTTGGATTCAGCGAAGCCGAAAACATTTAGTAAACATGGTCTGACCTGCAGACCCGAAAACAATTTTTTTTGTGTGGCTGTGTTATCGAATCTTTGTGAAAACAAATTATTTTAAGCTAAAAATTAAACCAAAGCTTCGAAATAAAGTTTGGGGGCTTACAAACTTAAAAAAAGGTTTCATTATAGTATATATGATTATTTGTGTAATTTATATTTAAAACATTTTTATTGTTTTTGTACCACTGTGCGAAAGTTATCAGTGTATACTCTCAAGGTCAAGGAAGTGTATATAGCTGAAGCAGCGTTTTGTTCCATCAGAAAAAATAAGGCATAACATAGATATTTTTTTAAGACATTTTTTTTTTGGGGGAAATGGCACAAAAAATAAATATGTCAGCTTAAACTTTGTAAATGTTGCAAAAAAATTTCTATAGAGCTTAGATATGTATGTTGTTTTTTTTTTAATAAAAATAAAAATAATATAATTAATTAACTTAATATATAAAAACAGTGTAGGCATTCGGCTAATTACAAAAAAAAGCAAAAAAAAAAACACAAAATGCATTTTAAAATTATATAAATAAATATTGTACACAAAAAGCGTAAAATTAAAAAAGAATATGCAAATATTTATGAGACTAATGGAGCGTCAAAGCAGAAATCAATGAAAGAAAATATTAAAAAAAAAGTATTTATAGAGTTTAAAAAAAAAGCAAACCAAATGAAAGAAAAGAACGCGTTAGAATGCAGCAGTGCCTTTTCGACTATAAAGAACACACAATAAAAAACCCAAATTAAGAGCAAAAAATAAAAACACGCAACCACAAGAGCAACGCAAAATTAAAAAATAAATCAAAATTTAATAGAACAAAAAAATAGCACACAAAACAATCTTAAAAAATGGCAATATCTTAAAAATAAACAGCAGCAAAATGCAAAATAAAAAATAGCTTGGACACTAAGTTAAAAACAAAACACAAAATGCATTAAAAAAAAATTACAAAAAAAAAATACATATATATTTTTAAGCGCATTTACAAATCATAAGCATTAAAAATTTAGGTTGCCAAAAAATTGAGTTTTTTTGAAAATTAATTAGTTTAGCTTATTTGATATAAACGATGTTTAAATATAAATAGTATATAAAACTAAAAGCAACAAAATGCAAACAAAAAAATAACATAAAACTTAACAAAAAAAAGCAAGTGAATTGTTGCAAAACGACGAAAACAAATAAAATAATTCTTACAAAAATTAAGAAAAGCAAAAATTATACAAAAGAAAAAATAAAAAAGAATACAAATTAAAGCAGCTGCGTTTTATAATACATTAATTTATTTTTTAGGATAGTTGTGGGTAAGTCTAAAAATTAATTATTATTTCGGCTTTTTTATTATTTACGCTTAATTAATTAACAGCGTCAAAAGAAAGGAACACAAACTGCACCCAAAGATTTTGAAAAATGTTTGATGCCGACCGATTTATAAATAAAAAAATGGCGGACGTAAAGTCGAACGACAAAATTTCAATATAAGCGATTTGGGAACAGAAATATTAAACGTGTGCAGCTCAAAAAATGGTCAAGCTTCTATGGCCGATGTCATGGATGGAAAGGATCCCTCGACAAAGTCGCGTTTTTTTCTTGCGTCTTTATTATTAACGAACCAGCAATGATAAACCCATAGAACGTGGGTGACTTGCGTATGAAGCTGCTGACAACAAAACGCCAACAAATACATCCAGAGGATGATGTTGGCAACACGACAACATTAAAACCAGCCACAGAGCCTAAGACCATAAAAACAAAGTCTTCGGTGAAGCGCAAGCTTGTGGATGAGCCGCCAGTGCATGTCGATTTAAAAACGCTAAAGAGGTCAAAGACAAGGAATATTTCCCAGTTCTATTTAAAAAAAATGGCGGACGTAAAGTCGGGCGCGGACGACTTTAGGATACCCTGTACCACTAGCTTGTAATAAAGTCCGATTTCTTCACAAAAAACCAAAAACAGAAGAATTTTTAAGCAAACATTTTTTTGACCGATCATTCCTAAGGGAGCTATATGATATAGTCAACCGATTTCAATAAAATTTTACACAATGCTTAAATACCTTAAAAAAGATCTGAATGCCAAATTTATTTCAAATATCTTTACAAACAAACAAAACACATCGAATTTTGTATAAAAAACGTTTTTTTGGACCGATTGGTCCTATGGGAGCTATATGACCTAGTCAAACAATTTGAATTAAATTTAGTACAGTGCTTAGGAACTATAAAATACTCACGAATGTCAAATTTGGTCCCAATATCTTAACAAACAAACGAAACACAACAAATTTTGTTAATAAATCGATTTTTTGGAAGATCGGACCTATGGGAGCTATATGATATAGTCAACCGATTTTGTTCAAATTTGGCACATTGCTTAAGTGGTCTAAAAAATTTCCAAACGCCAAATCTGGTTACGATATCTTTATTAAAAACGAAATATAGCAAAATTTTCTTTAAAAAAGTTATTTTGGTTGATCGGTCCTATGGGAGCTATATGATATAGTCAACCGATTTCGATCAAATTTGGTACAGTGATTGGGAACTATAAAAAACTTTTGAATACCAAATTTGGTTACGATATCTTTATAAACAAACGAATTATCTACTAAAATCTTTTTTTTTTGTCGTGGTCGTCTCAAACACCCCCATGGGAGCTATATAATTTATCCGCGATATCAAAAAAATAAAATAAACTTGTCTCCTATGGAATAGTATGGGATCTAATGTGAAAGTTTGGTTACTCTAGCTCTTACCATCTCTGAGATCTAGGCGTTCAAACGGACAGACGGACATGGGTATATCGACTTCTCTATTCACCCTGATCATATTCTAGGTAACTTTGGGGTGTCTCCGACGTCTCCTTCTATATGTTACATACATTTTCGGCTTATATATATTATTATATTAAGTTTTTAATATACCCTTTGTACCATACGGTACAGGGTACAATAATAAATTGATATGTTCGATTTATTCCTATTTTATTTATATGCGAATTTGTAAGAAAAGGGCCCCACAATATTCTGCCCTGTTATCTTAAGTAGTACAACCAATGAGCCCCACGCCATTGATTTTCTTTATTTACTATTGAAATGTTTAATGCAGAAACTTCAAACTTACCAAAAATAAAGGAACGAACATATATACCTTTTTATATACTAATACACAGATAATTACAAACGAATTATGAATGAACGCAAGATTTACGCAACGACGGCGACTGCGACGCTGGCGCACTAGTTTCGCTTTTTTTCCGTATTAGAAAAAATTTATTAAAAATAACACAAAACAAAAAATTAAAAAAAAAACACATACACAACGACGTCAACCGCGAAGCCGGCGCAAAAATGTCTCTGCTGCCGCTGCAGCTGCGCACTGCACCCTCACACCAAATGTGCATAAAAATGCAACTACATTGGCTTTAATTATTATAATACTTAAATAAGTAAATTAATTAAATAGTTTACCACAATTTTTCTTATATAAATTTTGCACATTACCGACGCTTTGCACTTAGTTTTCTATAATAATTCACCCGCTAATAAAAACCACGATGCGCGCAGCTTAAAGTTAAAAATAGACTGATTAAAAGAAATGAAGAAGCTGCTAAAACCAAAAGCAATTTTGGTCACTCTCTTTAAGTGTCAAGCCAAGAGAGTAACAAATGCAAGAACAATTGAAATGCAGCCTCGCTGACCTTGAGCATAAAATGAAGAGCGGCCTAGTTACGCTCTCGATTTTTATTCAACAAAAAATCAAGCAACAACAATAAGTAGCAACAATTTCAATCGGGTTGCGTTTTGATTCAAATATTATGCTTCGGCTTAAGATTAACAAAAGCAAAAGCAACAACAAATCTTGCAATCGTTTTGCGCAAATATTTTCATATGCATTTTTATCAATACAAACGCATATTCTGTGCCGCTGTAACGTACGCACACATGCATACGTTTTGTATAAAACACTGTACGTGTGAACCATAGGCCCATGGGATGGATAGAACCGACCATTGCACTATGGTCCCAAAGCCCTTATTTTTTACATAAATTAATAACTCGAGAATTACACAAAATTTTGTAGTCTGGTTTTTTGCATTCAACTAAATAATACCAATAGAATTTTTGACTGGGGAAAATAGGCTTGGCACCGCCTTTTTTCTTATATTTTAATATGCAAATTTTTTGATTCGATATGATTTTTGTCAATAAAATTTTTTTTTTTTAATCTTTAAACCATAATATATAACTTTCTTATATCAAATATGTAAATAATCAGCACAATTCTAATTTAAAAATTTAAATAAATTGTAAACGTATTTTTTTCAATTTTTTATTTTGTGTTCTTAGCTTTTAATAATTTTTATTGCTCGTCCACAAATTCAGATTCTATATCAACTGCGTATACGTTGACAAAATCACTTTGATCCAAGTCAGACTCGTCCATATCAGATTCATCTACTTCAGCATCGATTCTGGTATTAAATAGCTCGCCTTCACTGGGGGTAGAAGTTGGCACTTCCATCAGCCGAAAAATGTTTCTTTTTATTTTTATTTTTTCGCTGGATCAGATATAAGCTCGATATTAATATTTCAAAAACTGAAATATTGCCAGGTCTGCACTTTTCTTTTGCCTCAATCACATGCTTGTAGCTAGGATATATATCACAATTACGACTTTTATTCTCCAGCCTGATGTTCACATAGGTGTTCTTGGTTAAACCATTTTCCAGCAGAAATGCCAAAGCTTCATCACTTTTTTTTTAAATACTTCCATTGCCTTTTGCTGTTTCCTTTAGCACGAACGATACATCGCTACATTTGGCTTTCTTTGCTGATACTGAAGCAGCATGGACAAGTAACGATGTATTGTGGTTTTCTTTCTCAGAAAGCTCGGAAGCAAATTTTCTTCTTATTCGTTCATTTCCAGCAGCATAAGAAGTTCGTGGACGTCCTGCATTTTTGGGTTTCAGCTCACTTTTACTGACTCCAATTACCAACTTTGAAGATAACCAATTATGGTGTTTTGGATCAGTTTTAAATCTTTCAAACATATAGTTGCATTTTGCATAGCATCTTTTAGGCTGCAAAGTTATTACACTTGATTTTTATTTCCGTCTTCTACATTTCCGAAAGCCTTCCATTGACCTTTTTTAAAATAAAGTCAAAAATTGACGAGGCTTTATGCTTGTTCTGCAGCCACACTTCAAGCAATTCTGCATGCTCGAACTCAAAGTTGCCTGGGGAAATTTGCGATTATATGGAAACGGGGAAATTCGAGGACAAGATTTTGGGGGTTTTATAAAGAAGACAACATTGACACACAAGACTGCATTTATAGCTACAACAATGCACGACAATATACTTATGTCTACTCCACGAACCAAAATTTTTTTGAGGTAATGGTCAGCAAAAACAACACAGCACAAAAGCACATTAAACAATAAACAAAACACATCTACAAACGAAACACATATATCTACACAAACATGTATAACAAACCTGTAGCTTTGTTTTTCATAGCTATTTTTCTTAATGGGCCTTTTTCTATTTGTTTTATATAGGAAACAAAAGTGTTCAATATTTTGCGTAAATTTCAACCACGTGGGCACAAAATAAATAGTCAACTTCCAAGGCTGATGAAAAATAAAAAAAAATAAAAAATAAGAACTTCATTTCTAATTTCATTGGAATATTTGCTATTGGAATAAAATGTGTTTTTTGCATAAATCACGATTATGATTTTTTAAATTTACGTAAAAAAATGGGCTTTGGGACCATAGTGCATTGCTTGGAAAATTTGTTGGTCAAAGACATGAAATCTTTTATTTTTGATTTTGTATAAGCTAACTGATTTATTATTTATCTTGATTTTTTTGCGTTC